>JAKCPI010012583.1:0-77054 GCA_023213315.1 Euborellia annulipes
ACTATAAATTAGGGTTTGGAAAAAACCGGAAAATTTTGAAAACCGGTTTTTCGGTTTTTCACAAAGCGGAAAACCGGTAAACCGGTTTTTTTTTCAAATGTAAATCAAGCAAAAAAAAAAATAAAAAAATACTCAAAGCAAAATTTTATAGAATTATTTTTTAATAACCGCGTCCCTGCCTGCCATTCCAAATGGCTTAAATAAAATCATCGGAATGCCTGGGATCCGAACCGAAAAAAAAATTATTATTACTACTATTCTTATCCAGTGCCTGCTTGAGGATTTGTTTACATTCATAGAATACAAAAAATACATAAATTTCTCTATACATTTCCTATGGAAGAAATCGTAACTTTATGAATTAATAACTCAAAAAATTGTAGGAATTTCGGGATCCGAGTATTTTTCCTGGACTCTCCATAACGACTGCAAAATATCGGTTTCAAAATTCCAACGGAAAGTTGGCCAAACAGAGCGAGACAGACGGACGGATAGACCGACACTCCGCTATTATTATATATAGATTATTTAAGTATTAGAAAAAAGGAGAAAAAATATAAATAATCTATAATTTTTTTTTTTATTTGTCCAAGGTCTTTTTCGGCATCTAAGGCCATTTAAACCCCATCCGTATTTATTTCAAATGATTAATAGCCAATTCAAATGAAATAAATTTTTCTCGCTTGGAACGGGAAGCGAACCCGAAACCCCAAGCTACTAGAAGCTATTGTAATATCTTCTCTCTGAGCCATGGATCACGGGCTAATTTATAAATTTGAATACAAGTATTAATGAAGAAAAAATTTAAAAAAAAAAAACCGATGTCGGTTTTTCGGGAAAAACTCGGTTTCTCGGTTTTTGAAAATTAGCCAAAAAACCGGTATACCGGTTTCGGTTTCCACCGGTGTCCAAACCTTACTATAAATATATGATTTCTGCTTGCCCCCCTCCCCACCTCTGCCCCCAGGGGGGCAAGGGTACATCCCCTCCCCCCGTTTTGAAGCCTATGATCACTTTAATAAAGAAAGTCACTAGTTTTATTATAAAATACAGTAAAATTTAAAAAGTCACTTAATAGAAACTCAATATCCCTTAAGAGATTGATCACTGAAAACTTTAAGAGACGAGCGCCACGTGTTAACATCCTTCAATTTAGCACAAATTTGGCTGACAACCTTTTAACATTCAAAGGAACAAAATTCCGCCCGGCACTTGTCAAAATTTGAAAAAAAAATTTTGACCTCTTATAATAAGTGGCACCCTAATATATATAATAAATATATTCCAAATATAATAAATAATAAAGGTGGTTTGAGATTAAAAATTGATAGTTTAAAAATATATTTTAGACAAAAAAATCATAATTTCTTTAGATGTCTAGTTTTTAATACTTTCAAGGAGGGGACGGTCTCCCCCTCCCCCTCTTTTCTGCTATAAATCTTAACCAATGTCAAAATTTTGATGGATATACATGTTTTGAGGCCCCCTGAATCCAAAAGTGTTTTTTTTTTTTTTTATAAAAAACATTCACACTTTTTTCTCATTCACACAGTCTTTTTCGGCAACTTAGGCCATACAAGACTTACGATACCTGTTGTTTATGATAATATCTATTGGGGGTCCAGGCATTTCTATTTAAGCCATCTGGTATCCAAATGGTTTAAATAAAATCATCGGACTGCCTGAGGTCCGAAACCGCGACGTTTGGTATAGGAGGTAGGCACGCTATCCACTATGCCAAGCTCGGGGGCAAAAAGTGGTTTACGCGACATGATCTGTCAGTCTATGTTCAATTTTAAGCATGAAGAAATTGAGCTATGACGCTGAAATTTTTATATTTAGGTTAGGCACCCCTCTGAGGAAAAATAACCTTGTGATCAAAATCGGCCAAAAGTACTAGTACTTTACTGATGTACATTTTCAATTTTTTTTTTTCGATTTTCTCAAAATTTCCTACAACGATTTTGTTTAAAATTCATAAATCAATTATTTTTCTAGTTGCTCTTTAAAATGTAGGCCTATATATATTCTCATTTTGCCATTGAAATCTGTTTCCTTTATAGGAAAGATAGGGAATATGGTGTCCATGATAATAATATAAATATTTTTCCATGTTTTTAAATTTTATTACATCTTGAATTCATATATACCGTACTGTGAGAAACTAAATAAATGTCGATAGAAAAAATCTGGTTTGACAAGCACAGAACACAACTTTCAATTACCGAAGGTAAGAGAAAAATGTATGCTGTGCGACCAGTCACACCAGATTTTTTATTTAAATAAATTTATTATTTCAAAGATTGTTTCAAAAACTGTGTAAAAAATTGTTGGCATGGAGGCCACAATTGTCTTTTACAAACTAAAAGATCTCATATGGCAGGAGGGTTGGGGGGAGGGAGGTAGCTCCGGGGCCCGTCACGTCTGTCTGTGGCCTTGGATATTGCATAACTATCAGGCGTTCTCAACAAGTGCTGCCTCTAGAGTTGTATTTATTAATCATTTTGACGGCTTGAAGTCTCTAACCTGAAGAAAGAAATATGAAAATTTACTATCTTCCCGTTTTTTCAATTTTTAAATTCGCATTCCGGTAATGTTGACAATAACTAGTCATGAAGATGATCTTTTTTGAAAAAATTTTGCATAACTTGATAACATAACTTATATTTCATTCCCTCTCATGCCCACCAGATCTACTCTCTACTTTTGTTATAATATTTCAGTCTTACAAGAGCCCGATTCTTTTTTAACTTTGCCCATCAACCGTCAGGGAGTAGTCTAGGGGGGGGAACAATATTTTTTTTTTACATAACCTATATTTTTTTTATATATTCAGAAACTAGACTTTCTTTCGAGTAAAATGATATGTAGTATTAGTACCCTAATTTGTTATAAATTTGTTTTTGCTTTATTTTATAAAAAAAGTCACACTTTTTTCTCATTCACACTCACATTCACACAGCCTTTTCGGCAACTCAGGCCATTTAAGACTTTTAACGATACTTGTATGTTTAAATATATCTATTGGGGGTTCAGGCATTTCTTTTTAAGCCAATTTGTATCCAAATGCCTTAAATAAAATCATCGGATTGCCTGAGGTCCGAACGCGCGACTTTTGGTATACGATGTTAGCACGCTAACCCGTACAGCAAGCCCCCAGGGCTATAAATTTGTTAAAAAACTATATAAATTCGAAAATTGTGCATAGCAACAGAGCAAAATTAAAACAAATAAACGCTTTGCGAATGGGCGTAGCCAGACATCTTGTTAGGGTGGGGGGGGGGCAACCATTCGTTTGGACGAGAGGGGGGGGGCCTTTGCAATTAAAATAAACATAGATTATTAATTATTAAATATAATTATAATTAATTATTTTCCTTATATAAGATCATTTAAAAAAAATCACAATGGGAAAAGTTTAGGCTATATTTGTTTTTAATAGATAAAAAACTTTTAGGACAAGCCAGGGGAAGGGCATTGGCCCCTCCCTGCCCCCCCTCTAGCTACGCCCATAGCGTTGCGTTATTTCTTTGAATATTGGGTTGGCAAAGTTGTGCGCTCGGTTTAGTCCGACCCTTTATTTTTCAACAAATTTTGAAAATTACCTAAAATCAAAATTTTTGAACCACAGAGCCATCTATTAATGGACCAACATGAAACTAATAGGTAACAATCCTCTTGATATTGAGCAACGTTTCACTCGGTTTCTTCAATTTTGCACACACACCTAAAGCACTAGAAACCCCGAATTTATATCTAGCCCTTATTTGGCCTTCTCCTCTAGTCGTTGCTGAACTTTTTGCATAATTGATTACTGAGTCATATGAAAAATTCTCAAAGTTAAATCTATTATTATTACTTTCTCTTACCTATGTATATATGTAATATATATAGAGAGAGAAAGTATTGGATTCATGTCAAAAATTCGATATCGAGATTTTTATGGATCTTCACGTTTTGAGATCCCCTAAATCCAAAAAAGTGGTTTTCGCGACATGGTCTGTCTCTGTGTGTGTGTGTGTGTGTGTGTGTGTCTGGGTTCAATTTTAAGCATGAAGGAATTGAGCTACGAGGTTGAAATTTTATATTTAAGTTAAACACCCCCCGGGACCGGAAAAATAAGCTTTTAATCAAAATCGGCCAAAGATTACTAGTTCTTTACTGATGTACTTTTTCAGTTTTTTCGATTTTCTCAAAATTTGCTGCAACGATTTTTTTTTTAAATTCGAAAATCAATTATTTTTTAGATTCCCTTTAAAATGTATATTCTCATTTCGTCATTGAAATCTTCTGAAGACCACTTTACTCTTATCATTCTCTCTCCATAGAAAAGATAGGAGAAATGGTTGCCATGGTAACAAAATATAAATATTTTCACATATAAATTTTCCATCTTGAAAATCGAATGTACCGTACTGTCGGAAACTAAATACATGTCGACACAAAAAATCTGGTGTGACAAGCACAGTACACAACATTCGATTACCGAAGGTAAGAGAAAGTTGTGTGCTGTGCGCTATCACACCAGATTTTTTTTTTAATAGAATAAAGTTTATTTCATTTCACACCCCAAAAATTCTATAATTTATTTGTTTATTTTAGAACACTGAATTTATTTTATTATCGGGAATTAGAAAGAAATTATGATCATAAGCGTAAAATAAGAGATGTGTATATTAAATGGAAAGCAAATAAAATTACTGTCCTGGAAGCAATTTATAGCTATATTTGGATGGAGAAGAATCTCTTTCTCTCATCATGAGTCCACCACCTCTTCTTGTTTTTTTTCTTTTTAGATATCCCACCCCCTTCTCTTCTACCCTTAAGACAAAAAGTCTTAAAATTTATAGAGTAATTCGCACGGGGTGATAAAGTCTGGCCGCATGCTAAATGAGATTTACTACAGTTGACTTTGGGTTTAACGGCCCGCGGCGGACAGCCTGCCGCCCCACAAATGGCAGCCAATTTTTGTGCTTTTGGGGCCCTCCTCCCTCGCCTCCCTGTCCTACAACCACCCAACAACTAACAAAAACAGGCTGGCACACATGAATGAATTCGGATTTCATTTAATTACAACGATATTTAAATTTACCAGTGTGTTAAGTTTACAAAATAAAGAACTATAAATTTATCATACTTTGAAATATTATATTAGCCCTAATATTATTCGCTTAGACATGTTTTATATCTTATTTAGTTAAAAGTTCATAATTCTGTGATGTAACAGCAAATGATAAATATTTCAGAGTGTGAAATATTAAATGTAAATGTATTATTGCTCTATGAGACAATGTCAGAGCATAATTGTAAATAAATAAATAAATAAATTTTGTAGAAATAAAGTGGCTGTTGTATTCAAACATTAAGGTGCGCGTCTCGGGGTGCTAATTTTGGGACTTTCCAGCGGCCACAATTTAGAAGCTATCGACCTCAAATTTTTTTAAATTAAAGCTATTTAAAATATCTACAACTTATAGAAGCCCTTTTTTGATTTTCAAAAAAAAAAAAATTTTTTAGATTAATCGCATTAAATAAAAGATATTTAAAAAAAGGAGCTCTATAAGTTGTAGATAATTAAATTAGTAATCATTGTGTTAAAGAATAATTAATTTTTTGCCTTTAATTAATTAGCTGGAAAGTCTAGAATGAAATGGATCAAGTTGCGTGTATTCTAATGGGGGAACACTAACGCCATCTGGTGCCGCCTCGAGTCAATCGTGTTTTAACGGTTTTCCGAGACGCGCACCTTAAGAGGGGAAAGGAGCAGGCAGTCAGGTAGTGAGTCTCCACGAAATGAAACTCTCTGTTTAGGAAGCAGTTTCGACTTTAATGAAATAATGCCATCATTAGTCCATTTATCGAGAGTATGAACTCAAATAACAAAGCATTGAGTCATATTGTGTACAATTTTGTATCTCAAACTTGGCCTTTCGTAAAGGTGATTGTATTGCTTTGTATTTTATACAAATAATTTATTTATGTATAATACACACCAACTGACAACTCCGCAATGCTTTGTCATTTGAGTTCACACTCTCGATAAATAGACTGATGATGGCGTTATTTCATAATTATCTGGCTGCCTGCTCCTTTTCAAGGACGGATTAACGAAATTTTGTCGGTTGGGCGTTTTTTTTTTTTTTTTTTTTTTTTTTTTTATTTAAGGTCTTTCGGCATCAAAGGCCATTTAGACCCCGTTCCTAATTATTTAAATTGATTAGTAGCCAATTCAATTTAAATAAATTTTTGTCGCATGGGACGGGGTGCGAACCTGCCTCTCAGGAGAGTGAAGAAATTAAACCTAAAAAAAAAAAATCGAAGGATCCTCTATCTGCTTGATGTCAAGAGTTTCTTTAAAATAAATCCATAACTCTCCCGTTCCTCCAGAGACAAATCATAGTTGCCCCACAGATTTACTATTCTAGGAAAGTTATTTAGAAAATTTTGTTAATTTAATTTCACAATAAGAATTTTTTATCTAATAAATTTATTTAATTAAAAAAATATGATAACTGTAGGAATAAGAATACGCTTTAGGGCTTGTAGATTATTTATTTAAACCCAAAAACATCAAAACATAACATAAACAACCAAATCACTAAAACAACCTATTTACAAATCTATTCTATATTATAATAAAGCTGAAAAGACGTTTTTTGATTAAGGTACTTCTAGACCACCTAGAGATATGGGGTTTTTTGCATTCGATTCAGAATCCTCTAAAACCAAATAGAAAAATCCAAAATCTTAAAAAAGTTGTACCACTTTTTTTTAAGAGGGGAAAAACTCATTTTTTTCGATGTTTTTTCAAAAATTTCACGATATTTTTTCATTTTTTCACTCATATCTTCTAAACGGTTAAAGATATCTTCAATATCTGAATTGGTCAATAATCTGCATTAAATTTTGAAAATGACAAACCTCTTTTAACTATTTTTTGAGGTTTGTTTACACATATAAATAATTCGTGCAAAAAGAACCTCATTTTTGATAATTTTGCCGCGGCTTCAGTTCATTTTCATTGTTTTTTTGCTTCAGTATTTATAGTCCAATTTCAATAATTTTTTTTGCGAAATGTTCCTCACATCCTATACTTTTAGTCTGGTAAATTTCATTTTTTTTCATCAACCCCTTCTAATTAATTTTCAAGTGTGAAAAAAAATAACATGAAAATTTTCATTTTTTGAGATGGTTTTTAAACATCTGTGTCTTTAGACAAGCTAGACAATTGCGGTTTTTTTTATTTGATTCAGTACCATCTGCTGACGACTAGAAAAATCCAAAATCATGAAAAAGTTATACCCCCTTTTTTTAAATTACAAAAAACTCATTTTTAGCCGATTATTTTTTTACATTTTTGGCTATATTTTTTGAATGATAAGAGATATCTTCAATCTCATATTTTTGTATTTTTCTACATTAAATTTGGAAAAGAATGAGACCCTTTGCACTATTCTAAGGCATTGTTTAGCGGCTGGGCAACTTTTGGCGTGTGATACAAAATTTTTTTTTATTAATTTTTTTCATATTCATGGCCATATTTTTTAAACGATTATCAATGTCTTAGATATGATTTACTTTTTATAATCTACATTAAATTTCCTTTAAAACGAGCCCAGTTTGGACCTGATAAGTCTCTATTTAAGTTCTTTAAACTTTTTCTAAAAATGGAAGAAATTTTTTATTTTTTGTTTGTTTGTTTGAAGAGTTTCTTTCAATTTTCGGCTATATTTTTTGAATGGTAAGAGATATCTTCAATTTCATAATTTTCTATTCTTCTACATTAAATTTGGAAAAAAATGAGTTACATTACAGTATTCTCAGACATGGTTTAGTATACTATCTATTCGTCACTCACGAGACAAACTTTTAAGTAGATATTTTATTTTCGAGATATTTGTATACAATTTTAGCTATATCTTTTTAATGGTAAAAGATATCTTGGATATCCAAAGGTTTTCACATTCTAGATTAAATTTTGTAAAAAATGAATACCATTTCATTTAATTCAGACATTGTATAGGGTATTTAAAACCACTTCTAAAATGTAAGAAATTTTTTTTTGTTTGATTGCTCTGAATGATCCACATTGCAGTATTCTCGGGCATGGCTTAGTATCTAAAATGAACGAAATTATAGATTATTTCAATTTTTTCTTTAGATATCTTCAAAACATAGCAAAAAAATCATTTTCAATTCATTCCCTCATAGAGCCTTCCACGACCACAACATTTCATTTGGCTCATATTCTTATTTTTTTTTACTTAGCGCCGGGTATTTTTACCATTCTTCAGACCCGGAAATTTTTCAAACCCTCCCGTACCGACGAAAATTTAGTGAATGAATGAATGAATGTCTAGGAATTTTTTTTTTTTTAAACATTCACACTTTTTTCTCATTCACACTCACATTCTCACAGTCTTTTCGGCAACTTAGGCCATTTAAGACTTTGACGATGTATGATACCCCTGAATCATACATTGTATAAAATTTCTTTTATTTAATAAAAAGTTTTAAATAATACATCAAATAAAAAAAAGATTATTTAAAAATATTTAATTTTTTTTACATATTTAAGTAGTGAGGGTATCCAGGCAGCCAGAAAAACAATAAAGAAAATTAAATTTGTCTTTATTTATTTCATATACTTTTGTCTACGTTTCGGCCGATATTCCGGCCTTCATCAGGACCTTAAAAATTATAAAATACACAAGATTACAATTATAGTACATCACTGCTACATTTTTTTTTTTTTTTTTGTTGTTGTTTACAGATATAAAGACAAATAGCATAAAATTTTATATTCCATTATTAACGAGAGAGAAGAGAGAATAATAGTGTGGTGATAACTTACAAATGTTATTTGCCTCGAGCTTACATATTTAAATTTATAATAAATAATAAACTTTTTCAGATGTCAGAAAAAAGAAATATTTTAAAATTGTTTATTTTTAACTTTGCCCTTCAACCGTAGGTTGAGGTAAAGTTAATGTAATCGTAAAAAAAATCGAAATTTTTCTGAAGCTGCCAAAATTCGTTTTGAGGTCCCCTGAATCCATTTAAGTAGTTTTTTGGAATGATGTCTGTGTGTGTGTGTGTCTGTGGTAAATTTTTTTCGTCAACGAAAACTCAAAAACTATTTGTTCAATTGTTTTGGAATTTCGCACCCATAAACTAGGGGAAGAGGCCAAGAAGTGAAAAGCTTTTGCTAAACATCGGACCATTAGAGGGGGGGGGGGGCAAATATTTTTTTCTTACATAACCTATACTTTTTTTTATATATTCAGAAACAAGACTTCCTCCCGAGTAAAATGATATATAATATGTATAATATCGGACCATTAGGGGGAGCTCTAGGGGGGGGCAAATATTTTTTTCTTACATAACCTATAATTTTTTTTATATATTCAGAAATATTCAGAAACTAGAATTTCTTCTGAGTAAAATGATATATAATATGTATACCATCGGACCATTAGGGGGCTCTAGGGGGGGAGGGCAATATATTCTTTTCTTGAATAGTGGGTGGGCAAAGTTGTGCGCTCGGCTTAGTCCGACCCTTTATTTTTTAATAGGCCCTTGCCCGTCCGATTTCATTTGCATGCCCGTCCTCCTAATCAGTTTATTAAAGTGAAATTTAGACTTGCTACCCGCCCATAATTTTTTCATGGTCTTCAAAACCCACAGGCCGGGCAGGGCGAATATTCAATTATTTTAAACTTGATTCAGTGTATTTTCATTTGGGCAAAAACCATATGGGCTTTAAAATTAAGGGGAAAACTACTGATCACGTCCCGAGACGCCGCCCGCCAGGGCCAAGTTGGGAATGGCGCGGCGAAGCCGCGCCTTCTCAACTTGTATATAATAATAAGCCAACATACTACATCTTCCCTCCAAGACGAGGACTTCGTCTTAAAACATTCTCCTCATTTTGATCATCGAATAACTTCTTTAAAAAATAACGATTTCTACGAATCCTTCCTCCACTTCCAACTTCAATTTCATAAGATCTTGATTCTTCACATTATCTTGTTATTCTCCCTTCTTTCTTCAGGTCACTAACCCATACCTTATCTCCTTCTTTCAATTCTTCGAGAGTCTTGGTCCCGTACCTCTTGTTAAAATCTTCTTGTTTCGATTTGTAATTATTTTCAAAAACAAGGAGACTTGTGTTATCAATTAGTTTTTGTTCGAGATTTTTCCCGATAGTAGGAATTGAAGTCCTCAATTTTCTTCCCATACACAACTCAGCTGGACTGTATCCATTCTTTTGTCTTTTGTTTTATTGCAACTTAATTTCCTAGTCTTATTTACCATTAAA
The DNA here is from genome assembly GCA_023213315.1 of Euborellia annulipes. Taxonomy (NCBI): domain Eukaryota; kingdom Metazoa; phylum Arthropoda; class Insecta; order Dermaptera; family Anisolabididae; genus Euborellia; species Euborellia annulipes. The sequence goes on from JAKCPI010012583.1 coordinate 10,322, forward strand.
ATTTATAACCGCTGCCACCATGTAGGAATAAGAATACGCTTTAGGGCTTGTAGATTATTTATTTAAACCCAAAAACATAACATAACCACATCACTAAAACAACCTATTTACAAATATATAATAATAAGCCAACATACTACAATAACTATAAACATTTTGTTTTACGGGTTAGAATAAAAATTTTATAATTAATTTAATGTTATTTGTTATTAAGTTTTTTGTAAGCTCGGAGAGTTTCTTACTATAATATAATTGAGATGAAATTCTAATAGAGTTGCGGATGAAGAAAGAGAAGCAGCACCTAAGGAAATTACTAGCCAAAGCAAAGTGTGTTGAGAGAGGCGAGATTAAACCTCGGAAGGGTTCTTGTTCTTTGCCCGGGGTTAGAGAGAATGAAAGAGAGAGAGAGAGATGCAATCAGAGCTAATTGTCTCGGCAGTGACTCAAGTCTCCCTTCTTGTGATATACGGGACACCCATCCCAGAAAAAGCAACATCGCGCAGCCAGCCAGCAGGGGGATAAATAAAAAACAGAGCAATAGTCTTTTAACGGGACTTTAATTCAATCTTAGATAATGCAAAATTCATTGGCAGCCATAATCCTGTCCCTGGCTACGATGATATATATGTATTGGCCCTTGGAGGATTGAAGGTGGCGCATGCGTTGTAACCCCCCGGCGCTGCTACTACTTCATGCCCGTTCTAATTCCCATTATTTTTTTATGTTTTTTTTTTTTTTTTTTATTTCAAAAGTAAATATAATTGTAGTAATTTTAACTGTTTATGAATATATTCATAAACTTGTATAGAAAGTTTGTTACACAAATTTTTATGAATTTTACATTCCGATATATGAAAAGTTCATATACTTGCTATATTTAAGGCCGGTTTCTTGATCCGTGATCAAGTAGCTGGTTCATGAATAAGAATGAAGAAACGAGATGAGATGCGGTCAGGAAGGAAGAAGCCTCAAACCAATTCCTCTATTCTAAAAGTTTTTGCCAAATTTATTGAGCCACCTTAAGCTGTTTTGCTAATAGAGTTGTTAAATGTGTTCTGTCCATAAGCCAATCATTTGACAATTGCGTGATTTCAATGTAAATATATAAATAACTGTGAAGTGTGATGCTTGTAAATAGCTGAAGCATATTTCGAAATGTAGCCCTTCACAATTATTTATATATTTACATTGTAATAATAATTGAATAGTGGAGCGTGGTTGTAGCTGATATGTTGAATAGGAAAGAGAATGCAGCCAATTAATTGAGTCTTTAGATTGAATATTAGGCTGGGATGAGTAGAGTAAAGGGGTTGGAGAATAGTAACCAGCAAATTTATAGCTCCACCTGACGTCCTTTTATTTGGCAGATATTTCGATGCGTAGAACACACATCATCTTCAGTGCCGCGAGGATATAGTAGGTGGGCTTAGTCTATTTATATCAAATGCCTTAGGGGCGTTATACATAACGGAGGTGCCTTCTCTAAGCTGATGACCGCTCTGTGTCCATAGCAGAATTGATATTCTTGAGAGATTATTGAGAATATGAATTCTGCTATGGACACAGAGCGGTCATCAGCTTAGAGAAGGCACCTCCGTTATGTATAACGTCGCTAAGGCATTTGATATAAATAGACTAAGCCCACCTACTATATCCTCGCGGCACTGAAGATGATGTGTGTTCTACGCATCGAAATATCTGCCAAATAAAAGGACGTCAGGTGGAGTTATAAATTTGCTGGTTACTATTCTCCAACCCCTTTAATTGAGTCTTTATTTAGTAATAAACTTTGATTGGAACGTTTCGGCTGGAATTAACCCTGCCATCTTCAACCTTCAAAGAGCATATTTAAATTTTTTTTATACAAAAATAGAGTTGTCATCAAGGGCGGATACGGGGGGGTAAAGGGGGTAATTACCCCCCCCCCCCGAGATTTGAAAAAAATACTTTTTTTTTCTAATTCCTAAAAACATTTTGTATATATTAATATACATAAATATATAGAGAAAGGATTCATGTCAAAAATTCGATGTCGAGATTTTGATGGATATACACGTTTTGAGGTCCCTTGAATCCAAAAAAGTAGTTTTCGCGACATGGTCTGTCTGTGTGTGTGTGTTTGTGTATGTGTTTGTGAACATAACACATCTCAAGAATGAAAAAAGCTAGAAGTTTGAAATTCTAAATTTAAGTTGATCCTTAAAACAAAATCGGCCAAAAAGTATTAGAATTTTTCTGATGAACTTTTCAGTTTTTTTTTTTTTTTATTTTCTCAAAATTTGCACCAACCATTTTGATTAAAATTCAAAAATCAATTAATTTTTAGAGGCTCTTTAAAATGTATACCTCATTTTGACTTTGAAATCTTTTGAAGCACTCTTTACTCTTGTACTTCATAGGAAAGATAGGAGAAATGATTGCCATGGTAACAAAATGTAAATTTTTTTTTTAAACACACACTTTTTTCTCACTCACACTCATACACACATTCTTTTCGGCAACTTAGGCCATTCAAGACTTTAATTAGTGTGATGTGGAGGATAGCAGCCAGATAGGTAGCCTCTATTTAATAAAACAACGTTTCGGCTAAATTTATTACTATTAGTTAATTGATACATCAAATATTAAAAAAAATTTTCCTTATTTCAAAAAACTTACAGTCTTATGGGAAAATAGAGTTGTCATATGTGTTTTTTTCATAAGCGAACATAAAAAAAAAAAAAAAAATGCTTATGCATTACAAAATGTAAATATACTAAAAGTTAATATTTGTATCTATTAACTTAAATCAATGTAAATATTTTTTATACAGCTTTAACAACTGAAAATGGTGTAATAAATTTAGCCGAAACGTTTTGTTAAAAGGAGTCTGTTTTATTAAATAGAGGCTACCTGTCTGGCTGCTGTCCTCCACATCACACTAATTGACATCTCACAGTCACATTCCATCAATCATTCAAGACTTTGACGATAACCGTTATTATTTATTTATAATATCCATTGGGGGTCTAGGCATTTTGACATCGGACTGCCTGGGGTCCGAACCCGCGACGTTCAGTATAGAAGGTAGACAGGCTACCAACTAGGCCAAGCCCTTAGGCCAAAATATAAATATTTTCCCATGTTTTTTATCTTGAATTCTAATACAGTATATTGGCGGAAACTAAATATATCTCGACACAAAAAAAATCTGGTGTGACAAGCACAGAACACAACTTACGATTACCGAAGGTAAGAGAAAGTTGTGTGGTGTGCTACCAGTCCCCCAGATTTTTGTAAATATTCACAAACGTTAGTTATTGCAGTATACACCCTCTAATTTTTTTTTTTTTTTTCAATACGACTATCTTATATTATTTTTGATCGAATTCAGTTAAAAATGAATAAAATGGACATTGTGAAGCATCCTTTGATAGCGTTCTATGAATCATTGATAAAAAAAAAAAAAAAAAAAAAAAAAAAAAAAAAAAACTATCAAAGTGACACCGCAAAGCGAGAGAGAGAGAGGAAAGAAAAATAGACAACATTCGGACACAAAGTGACCACAAAGGCAAGAAAGAATTCGTGGATGAAAAAGCCGGCATTGATGGAAGTGGAGAGGACAAATTCCACCTCCACTTCCTTCCCCCTCCCCTAATATCCCAGGCATCCATCACGACTCTACATTTTATCACTCTGTCTTCATAAATCTTCGATATGATTTAAATATGAATTTACATTTCGGAGGGTGTCTGACCAAATGCGCCCTATCTATAATAACAAAACGGTTTAATTCAATTGAGGGTTGGATTATATGCATAATTGATAATTGTTTGCGTTTTGGAGACTCGTTTACAATACATTTATTTTTACTTTAACTTATTTATGTAGTGATTTTATAGAGCTATAGAGAGAAAGTATTGTCACTTTCTATAAAATTAAATGCAAAAAATCTGGTGTGTGGTCGCACAGCTGTGCTTGTCACACCAGATTTTTATGTCGAGATTTGTTTAGTTTCCGACAGTACCGTCTGTTTATATTCAAGATGTAAAATTTATAAACATGGAAAAATATTTGTGACCGTCCACATGAAAAGATACTAAATCTTCACCGGGGTCAAAATAGAGTTTTTATGCTTTATGTACAGAATACATTCTGCTGAACAAGCGGGGTTTTTTTTTTTTAGAATTCTTTTATCATTTTTTGTTTAGAAGATATGAATTTTTTAAATTTTTTTATGAAAAACCTAGTTTTGAGAAAAATGAGTATAAATTTTGTTTGGTCCCTTTTCTCTTATCTCACCTTTGTTTTGTTTTTTCAATTTTTATAAATTAAAAAATATATAAATATTAGGTATATAAAATACATTATTCTGATGAATCGAATATTTCATCATATAAGATGAAGAACTACAATAGAAAATCGGCTAAGTAAATCGGCTCTCTTAAAAATTTAGTCCAGTGAAGATTTTGGTACCTTTTCAAGTGGACGGTCACATTTATATTATTTATTTATTTATTTATTTATTTATTTATATGTACAAATCCTCTTAACAGATTGAATGCTCCATTCACAAAGAGAATAGGAGAGGAATGGAAGGAGATGCAGAGATCCTGCGCCTCTCATCCTTGAGCAATGGCGCTAACGAAAACATTTCTAATTTTTTCAAAGAAGTCCACACCGACCTCATTAGCGACCTCGTTGCCGAGTCTCAGAATTGTTGAGATTGGCGAACGGACTCCCAAATTCGTTCTTGAAAAATTCACACTGAAAAGATTATTATGTTAGGATGGCAACTATTTCTCCTCTTTCCTATGAAGTACAAGAGTAAAGTGCCCTTCACACAATTTTTAGAGCAAAACGAGAATATACATTTTAAAAAGCATCTAAAAAATATTTGATTTTTGAATTTTAATCAAAATCGTTAGAGCATATTTTGAGAAAATCGAAAAAAAAAAACTGAAAAAGTACATCAATAAATTACTAGTACTCTTTGGCGGATTTTGTTCATAACTTAAATATAAAATTTCAAACTCCTAGCTCTTTTCGTTCTTTGTTGAACTCAGAGGACCTCAAAACTTGTATATCCATCAAAATCTCGACATCGAATTTTTGACATGAATCCAATACTTTCTCACTATATTATATTATATAAAAGCAATCTTGTTGTCTGTCTGTCTGTCTGTCTGTCTGTCTGTCTGTCTGTCTGTTTGTAACGCATAGACTCGAAACTACTGGACCGATTTTCATGGAGTTTTTTTTAATGGGTAGGGAATTTTCCGGGGGTGGTTTTAGGCTATCATTATATCGAATTAGGGGTAGGGAACCCCCCTTTTTGGGGGTTATCAATTACCCCATAGCAAAGCATTGGAAAACAGGATCTAACTCGCTTTATGAAAAATATATTTATCAAATCTTTAAAATGAAAAATAAAAACTCTTCCTCCCCCTAACAATTCGACATTTGAAAAGATTTTCCGCTCTGGCCCCCCCTAAAATTTTATTTTTTTTATTTTTCATTCGATTTTAATAAAATTTAAAATGACGCTTTCTTAGGGTGTAAATAATTGAAAAATGGTATTTTAAACCCCAGAACGTTCAATCACCCCCTGACCCCCCTAAAATTTATTTTTATTCGATTTTAATAAAATTTAAAATGACGCTTTCTTAGGGTGTAAATAATTGAAAAATGGTATTTTAGACCCCAGAACGTTCAATCACCCCCTGACCCCCCTAAAATTTATTTTTTATTCGATTTTAATAAAATTTAAAATGACGCTTTCTTAGGGTGTAAATAATTGAAAAATGGTATTTTAGACCTCAGAAAGTGCAATCACCCCCCTGGCCCCCCTAAAATTTATTTTTCATTCGATTTTAATAAAATTTAAAATGTTGCTTTCTTAGGGTGTAAATAATTGAAAAATGGTATTTTAGACATCAGAAAGTTCAATCACCCCCTGCCCCCCTGAAATTTATTTTTTATTCGATTTTAATAAAATTTAAAATGACGCTTTCTTAGGGTGTAAATAATTGAAAAATGGTATTTTAGACATCAGAAAGTTCAATCACCCCCCTGACCCCCCTAAAATTTATTTTTCATTCGATTTTAATAAAATTTAAAATGTTGCTTTCTTAGGGTGTAAATAATTGAAAAATGGTATTTTAGACCTCAGAAAGTTCAATCACCCCCTGCCCCCCTAAAATTTATTTTTCATTCGATTTTAATAAAATTTAAAATGTTGCTTTCTTAGGGTGTAAATAATTGAAAAATGGTATTTTAGACATCAGAAAAGTTCAATCACCCCCCTGCCCCCCCCTGAAATTTATTTTTCATTCGTTTTTAATAAAATTTAAAATGTTGCTTTCTTAGGGTGTAAATAATTGAAAAATGGTATTTTAGACATCAGAAAATTCAATCACCCCTGCCCCCTAAAATTTATTTTTCATTCGATTTTAATAAAATTTAAAATGTTGCTTTCTTAGGGTGTAAATAATTGAAAAATGGTATTTTAGACATAAGAAAGTTCAATCACCCCCCTGACCCCCCTAAAATTTATTTTCATTCGATTTTAATAAAATTTAAAATGACGCTTTCTTAGGGTGTAAATAATTGAAAAATGGTATTTTAGACATCAGAAAGTTCAATCACCCCCCTGACCCCCCTAAAATTTATTTTTCATTCGATTTTAATAAAATTTAAAATGACGCTTTCTTAGGGTGTAAATAATTGAAAAATGGTATTTTAGACCTCAGAAAAGTTCAATCACCCCCTGCCCCCCCCTGAAATTTATTTTTCATTCGTTTTTAATAAAATTTAAAATTACGCTTCCTTAGGGTGTAAATAATTGAAAAATATATTAATCAAATATTTAAAATAAAAAATAAAAACTCTTTCATAATTAATTAAAATACATTTATCTGGACAACTCTTAGTCATATCCCGAGACGCCGCCCGCCAGGGCGAGCGGGGTAGGGTTGCCTCGGCAACCCTACCGCATAGTATATATATAAAAGTAATAATCATTATTTTTAATAAAAATTAAATCCTTTAATTATATAATGAATTGGCAAAGGTGTCTGTCCATTTGAAAACTTGGATAGATTTTTCTCGCCCCTCGTAAACGAGAGACTTCTACTCTTGATTCAATTAGCATCGATGTCCGATTGAAGGGAACTGAACCAACCCTCAGTCCTTCTCTTTTTCATCCCCGCTAAAGTGACTTTTATGCCGTGGATTATCAAATAGATCAAGAAAAACACATTTATTGATATAGGCATAAAAAATAAATTAAATAAATGAAGACAATTAAAGCCATGTGTGCCAATGTTGAACAAGAGAATTAAAGATTTATGACAAAATGAATATAGACCTGATTGCTAAAAGGACTGCTCAAGGCGCCAAGGGAGAGGGAAATGGGGAACTCACATATTATGTGGGATATGCATAATTCCAAAATAATTAATGTAAAAATGGCTGTCTAGAACTCGATTGCTGAAATCAAGAGGAAAGCAGCCAGTTAGGAAGCTTCGATTGTTAAATCAACTCCTTTATTACAAGACGTTTCGGCCAATTTTATTGTGCCATCTTCAGTTGTATAAGAGAATAGAGTTGTTTAATACGTCTGTCCATAAGCCTTCATTTACAATTGCCTAAGTAGGCCTATACCTATAACAATGTACCGGTAAATATATCGATACTTGGATATTAAAAGGTCGTAAAGGACAAAATTCTACTTTTCAGGAGAGTCAAAAAACGAAAAAAACAAACATTTTTTCCTCATAACTTTTTTTACTTTAGTACTATATTAGTATTTGAAAGACACTTTTCAGAATTTTTAATCCTTTTTGACAAATTTGCGCAAAGTATTAGGTTGAAAAACCCTAATCTCTAATAAATTCCTATGATTTCTCAAATATCTATAAAAAATTTAATGGCGTAAAAAAACACTTTTTTTTTAGATAGCACAATTTTAATTAGACTTAAAGCTCAAAAAGCTGAACATTTCTGTATATAGAACTCACTTTTGATATTTTTGTCCTTTACGACCTTTTAATTTCCAAGTAGGGTCCGACCGAAACAAGATTTTCAGCCGAAACCGAAACCGAATATTCGGCCTCGATCTTAGTTTCGGCCGAAACCGTAACCTAAACCGAAACTTGAATTTCCTATAAAAAAATTCATATCATTTTACCTTTTTTTTTTTTGTGAAATTTTTTTAAAATTTTTTTTCCTTTCCGTGAAAATCATTTTACCTTTTTTTAGGGAGACTAAAAATTTTTTTCTCCCTCAAGTGCAATCATTTCACCTTTTTTTTGTATTTTTGCTTGCGAGTCTCATCCCATCCTTTTCAAACTCAGGTTTCGGCCGGCCGAAAGGTTCGGCTAGTTTTTGACCGAAACCGAAACTAGGGCCGAAACCAGGATTTTTGGCCGAAACCGTAACCGAAACCGAATATTCCGTCGGTTCCTATTTCCAAGTATTTGAAGATATGATGTGGGGGGGTGGGGTAAAAGGTGGGAAAAAAAGTGAAAAAGGGTGAATGGTCAAAAAGGAAAATTGGGGGAAAATGGTCGGGGGAAAAATGTCGAATGTAGGGGGGGGGGTGGGGGGAATTTTGTGGTGGGGGGGGTGTCGGGGTGGGGTGGGGGGGGCTCGTAGACATTTCGAAATTCGCTTCTCTACAAGACACGTCATATCTTAAGAGTCTTAAATGGCATAAGTTGCCGAAAATTCTGTGTGAATGTGAGAGTGAATGAGAAAGTGTGAGGTCCCCCCACCGTGATTGCCACTATTCTCCCCCACCTTCCCTACCGAGAAAACTTTTTAACTACTGTATTGGCACAGAGAATATCAATATCTTGAGACCATTGCATCGGTATCCAAATTGATAAGCCTAACTACCATTTTATTAAATTTCATAAAACATAAAATTAAAATGTATTCCATACATTTATCAATATTAGAATTAGAAAAAAAATTATTATTATAGTAAGATTAATGGATATTAATAACTTACCTTCTACATCAAGTGTAGTATATTTATCAAGTTGTGTTCTTCATAACAATGCGCATCCTATATAAATTAAGATCATCTGTGTAGAGGGAAAAGATTACTTCTCCCCCTCTTTCTTGGAACTTCTCTTGAGAGTATGAAAAAATTAAATAAAAAAAAAAAATTATAAAATGAGTTTCAGCGCCTGGAATCGGTCCTTTAGGCAACCAAACTTACTCCCTTTCACTTTGTCATGAATACTTTTTTCCTCATTTTATTTATTTAACAAAGAAATAATTCATCAATGTATTAGATAATTTTTTTAAGGCTTTTTTTTTGATCACTTGCATCATTTTTTATTTTTCTTAAAAATAAGCCAAAGTAAAAAATATTTTTTTTTCCCTTCCGTGAAAATCATTTGACCTTTTATAAGCAGAAAATTTTTGCCGCTTACGTTAAAATCATTTGACCTTTTTTTTAGTAAAACTATTTTTTTCACCTCTTTATTATTTATTATTATTTTTTTTTTTGTTTATCTAAATATCTCGCAGCACCCCTTAGGCATTCTCGTGTCACCCTTGGGTGCAGGGCTACACCGGTTGGGAACCACTGCTCTAGATATTTCACAACTTTTACTTTCACTTGTAGAATTTCTGAGGGGGCTGCCCCTATCCACATATAAATGAAATTATTTTCCTGGTGATTTTTAGTTCGTGGCCTGTGTGCTATTGTTGGGTTGCTATTTTAGTTTTTCACTAAAAATAATATAAAGTTTCAAAATATTAAAAAAATTTGGAATAGGAAAGGTTCCTTTTATACATTTGGATGAATTTTGCCATTAGTATGAGAGAGATAGAGAGATTATGTTCATTTTTTCGTGATTACCTAAAAAATAAATGTCATATAGCTCTGACATTATTTACATTGGTTCATTCGCACATTCATTTTCATTTTGTTTTGTTTTTTTTGTTTTTTTTTTTATTCCCCACCCCCCTTTCACCCCTGAATTATCAAATGTAAATTCCTAATTCAATTTCGCTCCTACCAAATACATTGAATTCTTTTGATTTAATTTTAATCATTGTTATTGATCTAATTAGCACGATTTGCTTAATTACGCACGAACAGCATTAATGATTTAGTGATTTTACAATTTGGCTGATTGAGTTAGTATTGCGTTTGCTGAAAATCGATCGATGAGGTGAGGTCGTTAATGCAAATATCTGCCAATTCGATTAGCAGACGCCGCCACCCCGGATTTTGCTTTTGCCTCACCCACCCAACCAGTCCAACGTTTTTGACATTTCTCGTCCCTCTCTCTCTCTCTCTCTCTCGCAATATTCACGAATTTCTCTCATCAGGGCGTAATATGATAGATGAAGATTTGATTGAGTGCCATTCGAACCTACGGGTTGACAAACAATACAATCTGACAAGGTGGATTATTCAATCTCCATCTCTCATTTTCTAGCTAAAAAGATAATAAATATTCCCTCTCAGGTTGATATTTAAAAAAAAAAATTTTCCCTCGCCTTCTTCTTTTTTGGGTCATTAGTAAAAACTATATTCTAATTAAGAGAGGGGGTGAAGCACAAATAATTAAGTTTAATTAAATTATCATCTAATTTTAGATAAATAAATAACACTAGGTTATGTTCTAATGGTTTTTATTTTAGGTTATGCGCATTTCGAAGTTAATAAGACTCAGTCAGTTTGTGTCATAGCTCTGAAGATGGCATATTAACGTCGAAATGCGCATAAGCTAAAATAAAAACAATTAGAGTTGTGGGGTGCCAAATGAACTATCATAGAAGCTAAATCCCTAGCATTTTGGCAGTAAATAAAAATCAATTTTGGTGAGTTTTATTATCCGTATATTTTAACAGCAATCCTTCTTCAACGGCTGAAAAATATTAACAATATGAGTTACAGAGAGACAATTGTCGTTATAATAATATTTAAATCAGGATTCGCAGGGACTTTGCAGCCAAATAAATATTAAATAAAAGATTTTTTATTTAATCTCCTGGCTGCAAAGTCCCTGCGAATCCTGGATAAATCTCCACAGCCAAAAAACATCAATTTATCGAATAATATTTAAATTTTTTCTTAAAAATATTATTTTATAAAATTTTAATTTTACTTAACTTACGCTATGAAACCACATTGCAAATAGTTTTATCAGAGCGATTTGTTGATATAGTGACTAGCCTACATATTTAAACCGTGATTCAATCCCAAATGAAGGATTTTATCCTCACTTATTGATTAATACAGGGGGTGTCAAACTCGCGGCCCGAGATGAACATTTTTGCGGCCCAGTATATATCCGACGCAAAGTAAAAATAAAATAGAAATATGAATTAAATATGAAACCAGCATATAAAATTATAATAGACCTATAGTCTATACTTTATTTATAAACTTTTTTTTTTGCGGCCCACCTAAAGTTAAGCATTGTTTATTTGGCCCAAGTTAGCTTTTGAGTGTGACACCCCTGGATTAATATGTTAATTTTTTTATTTTATAAAAAGTGATTAAACTAACACAGGTTAATAAATATTTTTCAGCCGCTGATGAAGAATTGTTAATGCATCCGAAATATACGGATAATAAAACTCACCAAAATTGATTTTTATTTATGCCAAAATCTTAGCGTTTTATCTAATTAAATTTAAGAATGTTTCAACTAGTGCCAACAGTGAATTGGATTATATCAAATATTTAAGTCTTAGCACTTGTACAGTGAGCGCCACAAGTGCCTAATGTGCTCGAGAGTAGTCTTGAGCTTATTCAACCAAACTGATATTTTCACCATAAATAAATAAATCATCTTTTTTTTTTAATGAAATGAAGTGCAAAAAAGACAACACTTCCGACGGCCAAGCAATTTGATTGAATAAGCTCTAGGTTCTACACTCGAGCACTTGAGGGACTTGTGTGGCGCCGACTGTACTAGGGGTAAGGGGATCGCTTCCCGTTACAAGAGATGAACATTTTTCTAAATTGGTATCCACTAAATTGAAATAGGGTCAATTTTTGAATAAAAATCTGTATAGAAGAGGAACACATCAAGATCCTTTGTTCCTATTCCCCAAAAAATGAAAAACACTCGCCTCTTGATATTTTAAAAATACAAAATTCTATTATAAATTTTTACTAGTATTTTATTTGAAATTTTTTTCTTTAAATCCATAATCAATAGATCGCCAATTAGTTTAAAAAAGAAAGTGTAAATTTTTGAATAAAAATAATCAATGACAAACAAATGAGGATTGAAATGGTTGATAAATAGAGGTGGTCGGGCGTGCGCTGATTGGTCCATGGGCCATTTCATCAATGGCCCGATCACTTAACATTTCGATGGCGAATCGATCCTCCCGGAGGATGGAAAGGAAAGGAGCCGGCCACGCGATAACGAGTTTATCGCCCAATTGCCCTTGTGTTTTTATAGGGTCCTTCCCCCGGGGCAATGTGCACTCAAGGAATTAGGCTCTGACCCCCACCGTAGTCTCATATAATCGGCCGTTAACTAGGCGATCAATCAGGGCCTGAACCGGGTCCATTTACATCGGGACAGCGTTAACGCCTGCCTGGCCTTCCTTTAATTGATTAAATAAAATATCCTTGGAGGGGAAAAAAACGCCAGACAATAGATTAGTGCATTTAGTGATTTTGTATGAAAACAAATGATCACTTAAAAAAATCAATCGAAAAATTAAATAAAAAAAATTTTTATTAGAGAGTAGTTGATCGAATTAATTAATTTTCCAACTTTACACCAAAAAATTATTACTTATTTACATTTATATATTATATATATAAAACATATATTAATAAATAGAATATTACAATGAAATTAAGATTAAAATAATATTTACATTTTTTTAAATATATATACTCTAATATATTTATATCCATTATATGCATTATATACAATAAATATATGCATTTAGTCAAAATAAAAATAGTGGAGATTATGAAGAAATTAAATTGAAATAATTATCACATAAACCAAAAGACAAGCCGGAGGCGAAAGGCCTTCTATCATACAAATTCCTCATTTACTTCCCTTACCATTAGAATGACACATCCTGCTCTTAGTTACAATCCTTTACTCCCTCAGATTAGCCCCATCCCTATTTCATGTTTAATTACTTTATTGAAAAGAAGAAATGAATGGCTGAATGATAATTAACAAGTACAGGTAGATCTAGGCAGCCAGCAAAGAATAAAAACTTTAATTAAATATCGTCGAGGTTTCGTGAACGCATCCTTCCCATCTTCAGGATGATAAATGTGTGATTTAGATTGATACAAAAGTATTCATTAATAAAATTTTAGAAATAAGACATTTTTTTGGCATAAATCGTCGTTTATTTTAGTAAATAATAATACAAAAAGTGTTATTTAATTACAATAAAATACAAAGTTTCGTCTGCTAAATATGCAGCCGTCATCAGGTAGATGCATTCAATATGAACAATGAGCACTAGGTGCAAAGAAAATTTTTTAAATGCTATTTTTAAATTTAAAAAATCTTACTTTTGTATGTTTTAATTAATATCCTGACAAGTTTTTTTTTTTTAATTTTTCATAAAATTAAGATATTTCAACAGCCCCTTGTTGTGGGGACGTGTGAATTGTTGGGAGGGGGGGGGGGGGGTGGGGAAAAAGAAATCAGGGAGGGATCGAAAAAATGGGGGCTGGGGGCCAAAAGAAGGGAGTTAAAAGTGAGGAAGATTGGAAAATAGATCGAAATAAAATATAGAAAAAAGTTGAGTCTAGTAAATGTAGATCGGAAAGGGGTTGATTAAAAATTAGTGAATCTCGAGATTAGATCTGTGGATGTTATGATGTAGAGATATGATGTGTATTAAGATGGGAGTGATGAGGTTGATATATAAGATAGGGAGGAATGGTAGGTGTAACAAAAAAAAAGGGTGGGAGAAATTCTATTTGAAATTTTTTTTTTTTTGCCATATAAGCTTGGACCACCCTAATGAGCACTGAGTGAATTGTGTGGATGCATCTACCTGCTGCATATTTAGCAGTAATTAATAACACTTTTGTATTATTATTTACTAAAATAAACGACGATTTATGCCAAAAAAAATCAATTAATCATGATTACCTTAAATTTAACAAAGAACTCAAAATCTCAATGATTTATTTGTACGAAATTCATGTTTTTTTTTACGAAATTTTTTTCATAAAAAATTTTATTTGTTCTAATCTCCACTTTTCTTAAGTATAATACTCAATTTTAAAGGATGGATTATGAATTTAAAATAATTACATGAAACAATTGAATGTTTTTTTAAATCTAAATGATCACGATTTGTTTTTTGTTTTCTAAGAAATTTTTATCTTATTTTTTGTTCTATACTTCTATAATCCAATTTATATAATAATTATAATAATATACGTATATACACATTGGATGAACCCTGCTTCGGACGACACTCTGTCTCTAATAAACAATCACTCACGTTTATTTATATTTTCTCTTTTTTACTAAATTTATATCTAATTTTAAATTTATGTGGTGATTTTGCGTATACATGTCACGAGAAAATTTGTAGTTTATTATTATTATTTTTTTTTTTTTTTGTACGTATCACTCACAATGAAGATAATAAAAACACTTTTTTCTCCAAACACTTTATATTTTGTTCTTTTAAAACTTTTTGTCTTTATTGTCAACGCATAAATGTGAAGTTCAGAGTAAAAATATGATGAAAAATATTTTTTTTTTTAAATAAGATAACCATAATAACCATAATTTCGAAAGCTAAAAATACACTAGACAGGATCGGTTAGAGTTTTTGGGGCAGATCTTCATACAAATACCCGTCAAAAAATTCAAAATTCAAATAGAAAAAAATGCTCTTTTAGGGGGCAGTTTGGGGCAGATAGATAAATTCAATGTATTGGAAAAATCAAATGTTCTTCGAAAATTTTTGTGTGGTTCACTTGCCTCGATCGAAAGTATTAGTTATTATAAGTTTGATAATTTTCGAAATTGAAAGAAAATAAAACCAGCAAAGGATTTAGTCCATATATATTTAATATAAAGCAGCCCATACATACACAGTTAAACTGCGCAGTTAGTCACGTGTGACGCCATGTCTGAGCGATAAACTGAGGAAACTGCGCATTTCACGCAGGTTTTTGTGCAGGCAAGCGGCCTGAGCAAAAGTTTCTACTTTTGCAGAAATTAACTGCGCAGATCCACAGCTTATCAGAGAATATTTCGGTCTATACACTGCAGGAAAAAACTGAGAGAACTGAAAGCAAAATTGATGGGAAAACTGAAGTAGCCCACACACCTTCAGTTCAGATAACTGTACAGTTCTTTACTCAGTTTTTTGCACAGTAAAACTGTGTGTTTATGGGCCGCTTAATATTTCAACTTGTCAATAAAGAGGATATATATAAAAGTGAATAAATAATTTTTCTCTTTAATTTCAAACACCGAAATCCGTCCGTCTTTTTTGACTAATAATAACTGTTGTTATTTTTTCGTAAACGACATGCATACTTTCCGAATAAGTAAAAAAAACTTCCTTTCATCGATAGGCGAAATACACCTTTAAAACTGCAGAAATAAAAAAACTCCCGTTAAAAAAAAATTCTAAAAAAAGGTCCAAATAATATTCCCAAGTGAACTCCGAAGATTTTTTTAAAGTCCGACCCTACGATTATGATGATTTTCATTTCATGAAAAAATTATTAAGTTTGGCTTTTAATAATATCTGATTAAATAATCTGATTTGAAAAAAAAATAAATAAATGGATTTATTATAACGTTGTTACTACGCGGTCTTTTCGCGAGGCGAGAGTCCAAGAGCCTCGGCGTGTTTTTTCGCTTTCAAACGAAGATCTGCGATACTTGAATTTTTTGAGTGCAGCCTATCCTGATGTACCGCAGCCAGTGCAGCTAAGCCCAATGGATACTGTGGATGACAGAGCACTAAAGGTGCTGCCGCTGCTGCTGCGGCAGCTGCACCAGAAGACATCGCCGCTGCTGCTGCCGCGTACTGCGCATCACACATACATTTCAGTACCATCTAAAGGCGTAAAAAAAGGAACAATCGTCTATACAAATATCAGATTTTAATTTAAAAAAAAAATCAACAAAATTACCTTGCTACGGTAATGACTGAACTGCTTAAGTAAACCAGATGGACAAGATATTTTAAATAAATAAAGTATACAATTTTGAATAAAGAGAGTTTAAGGCAGCAGGCCTTTTAACGAGAGCATTTGTATGATTGATTGACATTTTGTTTGTGACCTATGACTTACAAGTCATAATAATTGACATGATTAAGGCCTAAATTTCTTTTAAACCTATTCAAGCATTATTAACCATTAGCCCTATTATTGAAAATATATTCGAAACATTTTATTTTTGGAAACAATATATTTTTTATATAATTAAATATTTATTAATTCATATACCCGAAAAAATAAGGGTGTGCCGCCGGGAGTTGAACCACGGATCCTCCAATTTGTACTCGGAGTGCCCTTACCACTAGACCACAGCACGGCATTCGGGTATGTGAATGTCCAATGTGAAGGGTCCAATGAACTCAATTGGAAAGCAATTTTAGTATTTAATTATATAAACTTCCGTTTCGCGGCTCACTAACGCGAATATATATATATATATATATATATATATATATAATATCTTAAATATTATATATAATTTCTTATTTATTAATATATTTTTTGAAAGATTAAAATTTATGTAGAAATGAATGCTCTTTTCCAGAATATCATTTGATTTTCTTTACCTCTTCTCCTTTATGTTTTTACCAGTTTGCGTTATTTATTTATTCTTATTCTTATCTCTCTACTCTTCTCATTTATGATTAAAAAATATATAAATAAATTAAATTGATTTTTAAAATATTCAATTTCCGTGAGAATAACTTGAACAAATTCATTTTTATTTTCAAAAGAAAGAGTGTTGTATTATTGTTGTATATTGTTGTATACCTGATGGGCGGCAGAAAGCAGCGCGGGATCAAAGGCGCTAAAGGCGGCAGCTGCAGCAGCTGAAGCCGATGGGAAAGGTGGCAATCTCTCGTAGGCGGATGCTGCTGCTGCAGCCGCTGGTAGCCGTAGCGACGGTACGCTTACGTAGGGCGCAACCCGACACGGTTCTAGGGGCGTCGCCACCGGCGGACTTGCCGATGATAACAACATTCCCGCTGTAACATCCACGCAAACGCACACGCACACGCACCGTGCCTGGATCAGCCTCCTCCCATTTGCATCCATAGACATCTCTCTCTCACTCTCTGTATTGATCCCCCGAATTCAGGAATGATTCGCTATTCTTTTAATCTATTCATTATTTATACGCTTATCCATTCGTTTCCTAAACGTATATTTCCCAACTGAGGACTTCAAATAAAATATTTTCAAGGTATATTCAAACACAATTTGCTTCTTTAAATGGGTTATGACATTTTGTAAAAATTTTTAGCCCAATGGCAGTTGGCTAGACGGGCAGAATAAAAAAAAAAAAAAAATGGGTTATGACAGTAAAATAAATATCAAAGAATAATCTTTATTTTATTTTTTTTTAGGACCATATTCAGTAGCCGCCTATATTAACACAATTGATTGAAAGCATCAAAATTTTCTCAGAAATTTGTGAAAATATTTAAAAAATTAAAGAATTATAAATTCAGGGAGAAAAAATAATCCTCCTTCTACGATATTGATAAAACTTTTTCGCTCAGGGGCCCCCATCTTGTGGGTACGTGGATGGCGACCACGAGCTGCCCGAGCTGGGACAAGAAGTCTTTCAGTTCTTTGTATGTCTGTCTCTTCCCTCTTCCTTCCTCTTTTCAATAGGCGTCAGACCGTGCGACGGGCTGACCTGTCCTTTTCCGGTCGCAAAAACGCATGATAGGGTTGAAGGGAAAAGAGGTCCGCCGACCCCGCAGCGCGGGAATGGGGCCAGGACATAAGAAGAAGAAGAATATTGATACAATTTTAGAAGGAAAAACTTTCCGAGTTGAAATTTAAGTCTGGCAATCCTTATTTCGTACTTGGGGGTTCAAAGTAGACCTATTGCATGTTAAATTAGGTCTGACTTTGAACCCCAAAACTTCCATTTTTACCAGTTCGGGTCTAATGGGAATAAAAGATTAAAATGGGAAATTGGGACCTAATGGGATAAAAGTTAGGGCCTATTAGTAAATGGCATGATCTCAGGGTTCAATTTCAGAGGTTGACTTTCAGTGCTCTAAATCGGACCAATTCAGAGCCAAAGGGATAAAAGTAGGAGCTAAATTTTGACGCGGGTTATTAATTTTATTTGTTAGTTTTTGAATTCAGTGAATAAAAACCTTGAAGCAAAGATGCTTTTTAATAATTTATATATGAGTTTTTTTGAACAAAGCAGAGTTTTGTGCCTAAAGCTTAGTTGAATCTGGCTCCAGGCATGTTAATTAAACAGAAATAAATACAGGCATATAAAGTGAATATCGAACTCTGAGGCAATTTGTGTCTGAAACTAACAAATTTCGAACCAACATTGCTAATCCTGCACATACTTTTAATTGATTTATGTAAAAATTCGATTTTGTCAAAATAAAATAAATCATAATTGATAATAAGAAATAAATAAAAAAATCTTAGCCCTCCGAGCTAAGTTAGTACTTTAATACTTTCGGAATTTTTCCCAAAGTTTACCCCCATCTTTTTAACCCTTTCTTCTCGGTTGATAAAATCAAATTAATTTGCTAACTTACGCCCTTTAAAAGGCCTCTTATCCACCCAAACCCCTTTTGTTTTCCTCTTTTGCTGTTGTCTGTGATTAAAACACAAATTTAATGAACCTCCATTGCAATTAGCCATTCCCCGTGGCGATGGGATATTTAAAGAATATTTAACAAAATGTTCTTTGTTTATGGTAAGCTGAGGAAACTTCCAGGCAAATGAAATGGATTCCGTTTTAATTAACTGATTTATTTATAATAGTAATTTTT
Organism: Euborellia annulipes; assembly: GCA_023213315.1. Taxonomy (NCBI): domain Eukaryota; kingdom Metazoa; phylum Arthropoda; class Insecta; order Dermaptera; family Anisolabididae; genus Euborellia; species Euborellia annulipes. Next base: position 29,309 of record JAKCPI010012583.1, read on the forward strand.
CCAAAAAGGGGATTTATCTTACCGCCATGGGACTGTTTTGTGTTATTTAAAAAATAATAAGATTCTTTAATGAGGTGTTTGGGAGATTGAAATTATTTTTATAAACCAAATTTCAATAATAAAATAAGCATAAAAAAGTTTCTTTTGATGTTTTTTTTTAGCAGCTACCCTAAAGAGAGTATGAATAAATAAACTTGATGAGAGACGTTTGAAAAATTAAAACAATATTGGTCCTCTTTATAATGCAATATATGAAATCGTCTAATCTAATAACACTACTCGGCAAAATAAAATTTTTTTTTCGAGCGCCGAGATAATTCCTTCAGATTCCTAAGTAAAATGACCTCCTGAATCCAATATGACCTCCGTTTTCCCCTACCACGTACCGTTTTTGGGGGACAGCCCCCTACTTATTTCCACCCCTTTTCGTTAATCTTAGGGCCATGAATTAAATTTGGAGGAATGAAAAAGAATATTTTGGCCTTAACATTTCTTCAGAAGTGCTTTGGATCTAAGGGGGGATGTTGGTGAGGATTTTGTCCCTTAAATTGCAAAAAAAAAAATATATATATATATATATATATAACTGTTATATAGGATAAAACGGGTGAAGCGTGAGCGATTCCGAAGCTCTCGCAAGGAGATGGGAGCTTCACAGCTCCACGTTCTACAGTCAGTCGAATTCGCAAATATGCGGTTATAATTATCTTTTGTTTTTTGGGCGGATATTTACAAATTTAAAATTATATATACACATTCTTTTATGTTCTTCAATTTTTGCGAATTTGACCAACTGTGCAGCGTGGAGCTGTGAAGCTTCCATCTCCTTGCGAGATCTTCGGAATCGCTCACGCTTCACCCGTTTTATCCTATATAAGCTTATATATTTTTTTTTGTTGAGGGATGTTTAAGGAAGTTTGAGAGAGGTCTATTAGCTGAAATATTAGAAAAGCAGTGAAAAAACTGCGGGGAAAAAAAAACAGAAAAAATCGATCATTTTTAATGTTTTTTTTTTTTTTTTTTTTTTTTTTGCAATTGAAGGGACAAAATCCTCCCCTACATCCCTCCCTTGGATCCATGTTCATGTTTTTGAACTTTTCACCTCTCTAGACCTTCTGAAGAAATATTAAGGCCAAAATATTCTTTTTCATCCCTCCAAATTTAATTCATGGCCATAAGATAAACGAAAAGGGGTGGAAATAAGTTGGGGGCTGTCCCTCGAAAACTGTACGTGGTGGAGTAAAACGGTGGTCATATTTGGATTCAGGAGGTCATTTTACTTAAGAATCTGAAGGAATTATCTCGGGGCTTTTTTTCTTACTTCAACTTCGAATTTAATTAAGATGATATTGTGGATGAGAAACGGGTGAAACAACGCCATTAAACATTTTCGAATTTGACATCCTGTTTTTAAGATAAATGTCTATATTGCTTTACTGGAAGGTAGGCAGCCCAAATGACTTGCGATCATTAGTTAATTCATTTAATGACATTTTAAATTATAAAACTTGAGATGTAACAAAACCAATTTTTTTTAATTTTAATTTTTTTTCAGGGCTTTTGCGGTATCTAAGGAAATTTAGACCTCGTCCCTATTATTTTCAATTGATTACTAAACTAATTCAATTGAAAATAATTTTTGCCTCCTGAAAGCGAACTCCTCCACTCTCCCTTTGTACTACGGCCCAGGGACATAAATAATGTAAGATTTAAACTTTCGACCGTTTGTTCTCGTTGAAACATTTTGTAAATTAAAATTAAATATACAAATTAAACACTAGGTTATTTGTTTCAAAGGTTTTATTAATTAAAAAATTAACACTTGATACGTATTTCGACAATTACTTGTCATCATCCATTGTCGAAATACGATAGTAAAAAATAAAAATTAACACTTGATACGTATTTCGACAATGGATGATGACAAGGAATTGTCGAAATACGTTTCAAGTGTTAATTTTTTAATTAATAAAACCTTTGAAACAAATAACCTAGTGTTTAATTTGTATATTTAATTTTAATAAATAATGTAGCCGCCTGGCAATTGGTAAAGCCCGCCTTTGGCGGTGGGTATTAATAATAATTCATACAAAATTATTGAATAAAATAAGAAATCTATCCAAGTACTTAATTAATAAATTCAGTATTTATTTTTTTACTTTTTTTATTTCTTTTTAGCTTAACAAGTGTAAAAACAAAATAAATAAAAAAAAAATATATATATATATATATAAAGACTAGATTATCCAGATAATTTATAAAAAAAAAAGTATTATTTTGTTTAATTATTTTAAATGGAAATCAATGTTGTCATCTCCCCCTTGAACCTAAAAGTGCTTTGAAATGTATTGAGGGGCTTTTCTAATGAATAAATAATATATATTCTCATAAAACTATTGCTGAGCAATCACGTAATGGCTCTGGGTATGAAATTAATGTGATTGGTAAAAAAAAAAAATAAATAAAAATAAAGACTAATTGGCAATAAGGCAGGGGGTCACTCAATTATTCCCCAAACAGAGGAACATATGCAGATGCAGAGAGGGTGCTATATAGTAGGGCGTGAATACAATCTACAAATTGTTATATACTTTGATTAAATTGACTCTGAGCCGCGTGAACAGATTTCGACTTGGAAATATAACAAATCGGCCCCCAGGGAAATGGCGATGCCGATGGCGAAGTGAGGAGGGTGAAAAAAGGGCGGTGATTGCCATATCAACGAATAGCGATCAATTGAACGCAAATCAAATCACATATTCAAGCCCCACTCTATATTTGACGCGCCTCTTTTTTTTTTTTTTTTTTTTTTTGTATCGCGAATGATTAAATCTGTGGTGATATTTTATCTCTCGCCCTTCTTTCTTCTCTTTTTCTCTCTCTCTCTCTCACTTGACTGCAAATATAATTTTAAAAAATTTCCATTCTCTAACAAATGGCGTTTGGATATTTTTTTTTTTTTTTGTAGCCCTGATGATTGAATATTCTCATTTAGATAAAATGCTAAGTCAACCTTATGTATGATAATAAGAAAAATCATCATAATATAAAATACGAAACATATTTTTAACAGATAATTTAATTTAGTTTTATTTATCCAAGAAGGTAACTATAATCAGATATCGAGAACCTTTCTTTTGAGAAGAAACAAAATTTTATATTATTGGTTAGAATGAAGAAATATTGTAATATAAGCTGAAATGAACTAAAGAAAAAAAAGGTGAAATTTCATTAGTGTAGTAGCTAGGTGTTATTTCATATTCTCCAATGTAGTAAAATGTAACAGAGAGAGGGGAAAGCCTCTAGGGAAACCTTTAACTGTTGAATCGTTTTATCTTGAATTTAATCAATAGTCTGAATATGTCTAAATAAAGTTTAAGATAGCAAGTTTGCGAGATATGTTTGTGCTTAAGATTGGGCAAAATTGCACCCCCTGGAGTCGAACCAGGGCCGCGAAAGCGTGGAGGTCCTGGTTCGCCTTCGACTCCAGGGGGTGCAATTTTGCCCAATCTTAAGCACAAACATATCTCGCAAACTTGCTATCTTAAACGATATATTGTCTATTTGAGCATTGGTTGAAAAAATTCCATCCTTTTCAAACAAGGCTCTACCTAGTTGATGTCTAAATAAAGTTTAGCTGAAATATCACAAATTTAGGAATTTTCAATTATTTGGCGAAAAAACCTCCTTGGCTATATCCTTACAATAAAAAAATTATTTACTAATCTATCAATAGAATATTTATGAAATATCTACCAGTAGCATAACTAGTCGGGGCGCTCGCCTCCTCCTCCCTCCCCGCCCGAGACGCGTCAGGCCTTTGGTGCCTCTTGACACTAATATTGGCGCCCTAGAGAACCTAAAAAATATCCCTAGTACGGCGATTTAATATTCTTTCCATAAGTTGGCTAAAAAAATAGATTTTTGTTTTAAAATTATATTTTAACTTGAATTCCACCTTTTAAAATGAATTTATTAAAAAATATATCTTTAGCTAGTTCATTGTTTGTTAGCCATCCTTGATTTTCTGTTAATTTATTAAAAAAGAAAGATATTTTCGTTGATTTATTCAATGAACGATTCATAAAGAGATGCTGTCAGATCTGATTGAAAGATCGAAGCCCAGGTTTTCAAGTGCTTTGCGAAAAGGCGCATTCGGGAGTCTGGTAGGTTATTGTATCTTTGAGGGTGGGTTTGAGGTGACTCTATGAGTAAAGCAAGTCAGGGAAGGGTTGCATTTTCTCCAGGAATAGCCTGGAGGCTTCAAATTGCAATCCTTTAAGGCTCAGAGACCCAAAGGGTCCACCCATCTGATAGTGGGGACGGGGTCATCATTACTTATACACTTATGTATTCGTATTTTGTGGTTATAGACTAGGTAGGATCTTTTCCAGGATGGTCCCCTCACTCGTTTACGCGTAATCCAAAAAACCAAGCTCACTCTCACTGATGCGATTTCTTCAGATTCCCGGTTTACTGTTTATAAATACTGTATATATTTATATTGTGGTTTATAAATATATTTAACATTTTTGTAAATATTATAAAAGTTTCTCTTACTCATTTATCATCAAATTTTTTCATAATTTTATTTTTTATATTCACTGCAATTTTTTTCTATTCTTCTTTTCTCGTTGGAAACCCATTTTGATGTCCAACGAGCTATGGATTTTTTTTATTAACAAATTAAAAAATAATAAAAATCCAAAGAGCGGACTTTATCACTTGCTATGGGCTACGCCACATGGACCCCCTTACTCGCCTTCGGCGAGCAATTGCAAAAATTTAAAGTTTTAAAATTCCCTATCTAACTTAAAGTTTTAAATTTCCCTCTCTGGCTCCACTTCTTTTTTCTCTGGCCAATTAGCGCTCTGATAGGCACATACACACTACTCACAGAAAGTCAGTGGCTATAGTAATGATAATGATGATTAATTTTCAAATATCGTATTCTAAATTTTATCAAAAATGATAATATTTATTTAATTAATTTCAGGTGCAATATACAGTATTCTAATAGCTCTTTTATGAGTAGTTTTCAAGTTGAAGAAAATTAGCGACAACTTCACCCACTCTCGTTTTTCGATTAATATGAAATTGGACTCTTGCTTTATTTTCAAGGAGTGTTTGAATATTCCAAGAATGATGAGCCTTAGTTATCTCTAGCCACTAAATTGCCAAAAATTTCCCTATACTCTGCAATTCTTCTCAATTATTTATTTATAAAAAGGATTATGTTAATGTTAAATGAAAACTTCCATGTGAGGAGAAAAATGGAGAAAATCTTTTACTTTACATTGGACAAGAAAAGTTTAGAAAATGAACAACGCCGAAAAAAGAGACCTTCATTGTAAGGAGTAGAGTAACTAGCTGGGGTGAAGGGGGGCGCTCGCCCCAATAATAATTTTTACTTTCTCTTACCCTATATTTTTTTTTAATTTTAGGCTCTATTTAATTAGATTAGATTAGATTAGATTAGATTAGATTTAATTCTGTGGAAATGATTTCCATTAAATAATTACGTGTAGAAATTTCAACCTAATTAATTAAATCATTGATTTAACATTTAAATGCTGTATACAAATTGCATTATTTTGTTTTGGCATGTTTAGAATTATAAATATATATATAAATTGAAATAATAAATAAATAAATAATACATTTAAAGAATATGAAGAAATTGCGCATCTTAAATAAAACACCGTTTGTTAGCAGAGGGATTTTTCCGACTGAATGCTTTTTTTTTAATCATTTGAAAAAGAAAATTGCCTTCAGGCCTTTAAATTTCGTTGTCGTTTCTGGAACACATCATTCCCAACCTCAGGACGATAAATGTTTAATGTTGTTTAAGTGATTTATTGTGATTTTTCTGCAATGACCATATCAATCTTAGGTATAATTCCAACAAAAAGCATAAGGCGAATAATTAAAGTGGAAAGTTATACCATATTTTTTACGAGTTTTCAAACTTGCCCTTTTTCCACCATACCCTGAAAAAAAAATAAATACCGCGACAGTAGGAAAATCTCTGAGCATGCATTGAAGACTTTTTTTAAAGACCTATGTTGTCGTCATGCTTCCATTTCCTTCAAATCCCTCGCTTCTTGGAGGTAGCGTAACTAGGTGGGGGCGAAAGGGGCGCCCCCCCCCTGGCGCATCAAATCAAGCCTTTGGCGTCCCTCGATACCGACATAGGCGCCCTAGGGCATCTAAGATATAGCCCATGGACGGTGATTTTATCATATTCTTTCCATAGGTTGTCTTGAACTATGTGTAAAGCGATTTTTTCTCACTTTGCCTGCTCTGGATAAACTGCCAATCAGATAAATGAGACCTCAACTCTGTATTTTTTCTTGATTCGCCTTTACATACATAATTCATCCTTGAAAATGTTAATTTTATAGTTTAATCGAATGTTTATATACGGTATATTTAGATACTAATCACGCTTTTGTTTTGTTGATAAATATAAAATCTCGAATTCTTTTTTTATGCTCACCTTTTTGCATTTGACTTTCATGTTTTCTGCATTTCGCTCGTCGATTCTGGAACCATACCTAAAAAGAAAAGAGAGAGAAAAAAAAACAAATTAGTGGTGATATATTAAATGGCACACAGACACAAACCCATGGAAAGGAAGCGAATGTGGGCAGATGGGGAATATCTCATCTCCCTGAGGCTGGTGCTGCTACGGCACCAATTAACATAATTAATCTCAACTCCTTGCGATTTCATTTGCAAGGATTAAAACTCCATCGTCACATTTGTAGACACGCCATTAATTACGTAAATTGTCCAATTAATTAAAGACCCCCAGCCAAGATGAATTGCTTCAGAAAAGGTCATATTTGATTCATTTCGTCTTGATTAACGCGATAGCTGAGTCGTTCATTTTCAAGTCACACTCCATTTGACTAATTTGTCAACGAGGAGGATTTAAAATCGAGGAACACTTGAGAGAAGCGAAAGGAAATAAAAGAACAAAGTGACATTTGAAATAAAAGGAAAAAAAAAACGGATTGATTAAGAAAATTAATTACAATAATTATATGTGGTTTTGAATTTTTAAATTATATAAAAACAAATATTTTTATTTATATCTTTAAATCAGCGCTTCTCTTTCAAGTAACGTTTCTTTTGCGTTCCTAACTTAAATATTAAATTTGAGATTTATTTCTAAAATTTAACTTAAATGGCCTAAGCTGCCGAAAAGACTGTGTGTATGTGTGTGTGAATGTGAGTGTGAATGAGAAAAAAAGTGTGAGTGTTAAAAAAAAAAGTGACTATCTCTATCTCACTTGCACTCATTATTTTCTCTCTCTTTCTACTCGTATTAAATTCACTTTCCGGCTCTTCCTTCCATAGACCCAATGTTAAATTAAATCCCCATGGAGATTTGTATGTTAATTTCGATTCAAAAGGGACTTTGGAACTTTTTACACATTTTAAAAATTCTTTCTTATGAAATTTTGAATTTATTTAGGATTCTCTATTGTGTATGAAATGTCCAAATATGAGATTAAAATTTTGAAAAATAACCATAGTTTATTTCAAGCAGTCAACATTTAAAATGCAAGTTTGAAACTAATGTGCTATGGGAAACTAAACATATCTCGACACAAAAAATCTGGTGTGAACAGCATGGGGCACAACTTTCTCTTACCCTTCGGTAAGAGAAAGTTGTGCCCCGTGCTGCGCCAGTCACACCAGATTTTTTTAAATTTATTTGTATTTATGCTACACATTAATTTTTTGTAACATTTTTACCTATAAAATTTTTTGTAAAAATGTATATTTATGTTATTGTATTTTTATAATATTTACAAATTTTTGTATCGTTCTAGTCTCATGGCCCAAACTACAGTAGATAAAAAAAAATCACAGCTAGATGTTTATTTAGGGAATGCCCTAGGGTACAAATCGGAAGATCCGTGGTTCGACTCCCGGCGGCACACCCTTATTTTTTCGGATATATGAATTAATAAATATTTAATTGTATTTATATTGAAGGTCTGGATTTAATAGGATTACAATTTAGAATGAATAACAAAATGTTGTTATCATATCCTTCGATAATTGATTAAATAAGGAAAGAGGAAATATAAAATAATAATTCATTTAAAACCGACAAATTTAGATATTTTTCTTCAAAGAAAATCATCGGCATATCCTGAACATCGGTTGGACAAGGATGGGGATAAGGGAACCAAAAAGTATGAATAATTAGATTAAATGACAGGAAGAGAAATGCTAGGTTCGTATCCTTGTTATTTGTTTTCAATTAAATAGTTTAACATATTAATTATTGCGAGGAACTTGGTGGAAATGGCCTCCGATGCCGAAAAAGACCTTAAACGAATAAAAAAAAAAATTCTTGCGTGGACTCCGAAAAACCAGCGTGATGAATGTCCCCCGCTTGTCATCACTACTATCGCAAATTTAATAAATGTATACAATTAGTCCCGAAGTGCCCTAAGCAGCCGAAAGGAAAATTGAAAAAAAAAAATAAATAATTTTAATCATAACAGGATTCTTGTGAGTTTATCATCTTTAAAATTTTTGTTCTAATAAAAATATGAAGGTGAAAAAATAGTCAACAAATGTATTGCCTCTGGATAATTTATAATATTGTCTCTAATTTTAAGGGTCTGAAAAATAGCTTTATTGGGAGGAGAAAATGAGAAGAGAGAGAGTTTAAGGGCAAGTAGGAGCGGCCTCTAAATTTGTATTTCAAATAAATAATAATAGGAAATAAAATAAATTGTGTAAAAAATGATTTATCCCCATCTGCTTCCCCTCTTTCGGGGGTCCTGCCCGAAATATCCTTCTTGTTATACGAAATTAAAGTGTCCTGAACTCATAGTTTTTCCCTATTGCTACAACTACCTGGTTAGTATGCTTATCAATTTTAAAATTTTTGTTACATCAAAATTATTTTGAAAATCTGGTGTGACTGGTCGCACAGCACACAACTTTCTCTTACCTTCGATAATCGAAAGTTGTTTTCTGTGCTTGTCACAGCAGATTTTTTTGTGTCGGAAAATTTATAAACTATTTATTTATATTTTGTTACCATGGCAACCATTTCTCCTATCTTTCCTATGAAGTACAAGAGTAAAGTGGTCTTCAGAAGAATTCAATGACAAAATGAGAAAATACATTTTAAAGAGTATCTAAAACATCATTTTAATCAAAATCGTTGGATCGAATTTTGAGAAAATCGGAAAAAAAAACTGACATAAGTAAAGTACTAGTAGTTTTTGACCAATTTTGTTTAAAAGCTTCGTGTCACGTCTCAGGGGGGTACTTAACTTAAATATAAAATTTCATCCTCGTAACTTAATTCCTTCATGCTTTAAATTGAACCCAAACAGACAGACCATGTCGTGAAAACGACTTTTTTGGATTCAGGAGATTTCAAAACGTGTATATCCATCAAAATCTTTACATCGAATTTTTGACATAAATCGAATACTTTCTCTATATATATGTATATTTACATATAAATATAGGTAAGAGAAAGTAAAAAGAAAGTCCAAAATCCTTATACTTTTTTTACTATTGACTTGAAAAAACTTTAGTTTTAGGACTCAATAATCGGGTCGGATTTAAGCTTAGGTAAGCATGGTTGCGGCCTTTTCAGGCGTCGTCATTAGAGATAGGAAATATCAAAAAAAAAAAAAAGTAAAAATGATGATTATGAAGAAACAAAAATATCGAAATACAATTCAGCAAAAACAAAATTTTAAGAAAAGAAAGAAAATATAAGACAGGAGAGGTGGTTGTTTTGATTTTAGATAAGGGAACAATCTTGCAAGTCCTAGATTGTTTTAGTTGTATAGTATATTCATTTGACTAACTGTATGAGAAAAACATTTTTGTATTTATTTATTGTTTATTTTTGGCCATTGCAACAAAGAAGGTTCGAAACAAGTTTGAATAATGCTTGAAAATTCATTGGATTATAATTAAATGTAACTAATCTAATAGAGTTAAAATATATAATTTTACCCTGTTGATTCGTACCTGGACCCTTGCTTCGCTGAGTCCCAAACGTTGGCTCAGTTCTTCGCGCATAAACGCATCCGGATAATGAGTTTCATCGAAAAGCCGTTCAAGTTCGTTGAGCTGTTCAAGTGTAAAGTTGGTCCGACTTCGGCGTTGTTTATTTTGTTTTTGTACGGCCGCTGCAGCTGCTGCCGCGGCAGCCGCAGCCGCTGCAGCCGCCGCTGAAGGTGTGGTGGAATTTGAGGAGATAGCACCAGCACCAGGACTATGGTCTGTTCTACAGGAATTAGGTCCGTTTTCTGATTTGGTCATCACAAGATCCACCCCTGAAAATAAATAAAAATATTTATAGGTCTACTAAATAAAAAGTGAATCTATTGTAAAAACAAAAAAAAATCTGGTGTGAGTGGCACACAGCACACAACTTTCTCTTACCCTTCGGTAAGAGATAGTTGTCTTTCTCTCTATATATATTTCATATTTAGGGTAAGAGAAAATAAAAATATTTGCGAAGATTAAAGTGAAGCAATATAGAAATTGAAAATATTTTGTTAAATAAATATAGGCTACTATAGAACAGAAGTATAAATTCGTTTTCTATACTTAAACATCCCAAATGACGAATACAGTAATATAATTCTTCAATTAACAAATCCTAAATGAGCCCTCGCGCTAGGTGTAGTTGATAGCGTGCCTACCTACTATACCGAACGTCGCGGGTTCGGACTCCAGGCAGGCCGATGATTTTATTTAAGCCATTTGGATACGAAATCATACCTTCGGTAATCGAAAGTTGTGTGCTATGCGACCAGTCACACCAGATTTTACTTTCTCTTATAGCCTAGATATATATAGTGAACAAGAATTGGATGCATGTCAAAAATTCGATCAATGATTTTAATGGATATACACGTTTTAAAGTCCGTTGAATCCAAAAAAGTGGTTTTTGCAACATGGTCATAGGCGTCATTGGGGGGGGGGGGCAGGGGGGGGGCATTTGCCCCGCCCAAGGGCTCTGATTTTTATAAAATTTTATATTATTCTACATAAAATACTTCAAAATACATCTACGAGTATACAAACTGTACAAAATTAAACAATTAATTAAATTAAATATGTTTTGGCCAAATTTGAGTACCCATTTGTAAGTAAATTTTAAGAAAAAAAAAATGTTTGCCCCCCCCCCCCCAAGAAAAAGTTGAAATGACGCCACTGAACATGGTCTGTCTGTCTGTCTGTGAACAAAATATCTCGAGAACGAAAAGAGCTAGGAGGTTGGAATTTTATATTTAAGTTAGGCACACCTATGGGACGTGACACGAAGCTTTTGAACAAAATCGGCCAAAGAGTACTAGTACTTTACTGATGTAACTTTTCAGTTTTTTTTTCGATTTTCTCGAAATTCGCTCTAACGATTTTGATTAAAATTCAAAAATCAATTATTTTTTAGTTTTTCTTTAAAATATTCTTATTCTGCCCTCAAAATTGTCTGAAGACCACTTTACTCTTTTACTTCATAGGAAAGATAGGTAGAAATAGTTGCCATGGTAAGAAAATATAAATATTTTCCCATGTTTATAAATTTTACATCTTGAATTCAAACGGCGCCCCGGGGGGGGGGGGGGGGGGGGGATATATCGGCGGAAACTAAATATATTGTGACACAAAAAAATCTGGTGTGACAAGCTCAGTACACAACTTTCTCTCACTCCAGTCACACCAGATTTTTACTAAGTATTTTTGTTGGGATAGACTATAATTTTTTCGCCTGTATGTATTATTATAATAATATAGATAACGAGTTTGGCTTTCAGTCAATTAAGATTGGTTACTGAAACAGTGAAAACGAAATAATCTTTTCTAGTATTGGAAGTTTTTATTTTAATATAGCTCGTTAATTGATGTAGTAGAAGGAGAATAAAAGAGAGTGCATCTAGTTATATTTTCTTTTATTAAACCCTCAGTGCTGACCTTTCGGTCCTATTTAAGGCCATCCTCAGAGCATGTTGAAATTGAAATTTATGATCACAACCCTAATGCTCTGAGGATGACCCTAAACAGAACCGAAACATCAGCACTGAGGGTTTAATAAAAGAAAATATAACTAGCTGTTCTCTCTTTTTATTTTCCTTCAACTAAATAATCTTTTCGTTTTTTAGTTTTAGTTTAGTTTAGTCGCTAAAGACTATTTAAAAAAAAATTTATACATATGCAAATAAATAAATAGTTTTCCTAAAATTTGCCGCCCAGGCGCACGCCTAGTGCGTCTAGTGTGTTCCGCCTCTTCGGAAATACGCCCCTGATCTTCATTAATAAGTCTATATAACGAAAGTTAGCATAATAATTAGTATAAAATAGTAATGTGTTAAACTACCAACATTCTTTTAAAAATTATTTTCTAGCTTGGCATTCCACAACTAGCTTCTAAAATAAAATTTCTATTTATTTTCTAATTCATTTTATACCAAAAATAATCATCATGATATTGCTATAGCCTATTATATACATTTTTGTTTTTATTCGTGGCCGTCGTAAAAAAAAAAAAAAATTCAATTAAGTTTAAAGTTTTAAAAACCCTTAGAGCATTATTTTAACATCAGCTTTATATCCCAAGAGGAAGGTAAATTCCACCTTCATTTTCATCCCCTTGTTTCTTTTTCTCTCTCACTCACTCCACTCACTTCACACGTGTGTAAAACGATAATCAAATTCACGTTTCAATTGTGTAACAATTTCATTTGACCAGCGTGGTGTAGTGAAAAAAAAAACGGTGAACTGTGGCTAATAAGAGTGACTTGGTGTTGGTGTGATGTTAGTGGGTGAGGGGCGCTGATTTATCCTTCCGCCATCGGGGCGCTGCTTTGCCATCACTCAACCCCCACCCACTCTCCCTTTTGCCCTTATGCTCTGCAGAAAGGGCAGCTAAACGAGGCGTTTTCCACCCCAGAGGCTTCTCTCTCGTTCCCTTTTATAGATTCTTGGCACCACCGACCCTTCATTTGTGTGATACAATTATTTTGAAATGATTTAACATATATAATCTAATAATAACCCAAGTGGACGCTAGTGGCAATAGGGTGGAGGTTTTTATTAATATTCTGCGTATAAATTTTAAGATTTATAAGATTAATGACGAATGTAGATTTAATCAATTTTAAAATATAATTAAATAACTCAAAACAAAACAGGAAAATATTTTTTATTCAAACAAAGATGAGTTCTAAATGGCCTCGAATGCCGAATTATTGATGAAGAAAATAATAATTCATTTCTTCCAAACAAAAAATGATAAACAAATTCTACAAATGCCGGCTTGCTCAGCAGGATGTATTCTGTACAGAAAGCATAAAAACTCAATTTTGAAGATTTGGTACCTTTTCATGTGGACGGTCACATATGTATTTATTTATTTTTAAAATTTTTTGGATCACTGGCCACCGATTAAAGGGAAATAATAAAAAAAAAATATGGTGTGACTAGCCGCATAGCACACAACTTTCTCTTACCTTCGGTAATCGAAAGTTGTGTTCTGTGCTTGTTACACCAGATTTTTTGTGTCGACATATATTTAGATCCCGACAGTAGGAACATTTGAATGCAGATGTAAAATTTATAAACTGTGGGAAAATATTTATATTTTGTTACCATGGCAACCATGTCTCCTATCTTTCCTATGAAGCACAAGAGTAAAGTGGTGCTTCAGACAGATTTCAATGGCAAAATGAGAATATACGTTTGAAAGAGCATCTAAAAAATAATTGATTTTTGAATTTAAATAAAAAATCGTTGGAGCGAATTTTGAGAAAATCGAAAAACACTGAAAAACTACATCAGTAAAATACTAGTATTCTTTGGCCGATTTTGATTAAAAGCTTATTTTCACGGTCCCGGGAGGTGTTTTAACTTATATCTAAAATTTCAGTCTCCTAGCTCAATTCCTTCATGCTTAAAATTGAACACACCACACACACACACACACACACAGACCACCATTGTGCAGGACCCATTTTTTTGGACTCAGGGGACCTCATAACATGTATAATCCATCAAAATCTCGACATCGAATTTTTGAGATGATCGCAATACTTTCTCTCTCTATATATTTCATATATAGGGTCAGAGAAAGTAAAAAGAAAAAGGAGTAAACAACCAAAAGAATAATGAAATTGGTTGATAATGGCCTTTTCTAATTAGAGTGGAAACCTTGGGTTTTTATTTACATGGAGGCTTTCTCTTTTGCTTCTTTTTCATTCATTTTATCTGTAACAATTGAAATCTACAGCCACCTGGTCGCGCTAATGCTCAAAACAAAAGTGGCCAAGATAAAGGAATTAATCAATCTTTATGTGATACTTATTACATTTGATTTTATATCCTCGCTAGTTTAATTTCGTAAGGTGATTCCGACATGAAATAATTTGAACAATTTCCGAGTCATTAGTTTTTTTTTTGGTATGTGTATCTCCAATGGAAGAATAATAGCGATTAATTTTCAAGTGATCGATGCTCGGAAATCGTCAAATAAACTATCATCATTAATCATTTATCCCCTAGTTGAAAGTATTAGTAAACAATCGGACACATTTAGCAAGTTTGTTGCAACACACACAGCCAAACTTATATAGATTTATGCAATTAATTAATTGAAGCAAAAAGAGAGGGAGAAAAGAATCAAGTAAAGAAAAGTCAGTCCCCTTCATTTGGTGAAGAAGATCCCGAGAGGTCTTCAGGGAGATATTATTCTTCCCCTCTGGTTTAAGCACCAGACAAACCCCTCTTCAAAAGCTTTCTCTTTTGTCCTTAAATCTTCTCAATGAACTTAATTTAAAAATGATCTTGTTTAAAATTTTTTCAATTGGATATTTCATATTTTATTTTCATCAATTTTATTGTAACAATTGAAATCTACAGCCACCTGGTCGCGCTAATGCTCAAAACAAAAGTGGCCAAGATAAAGGAATTAATCAATCTTTATGTGATACTTATTACATTTGATTTTATATCCTCTCTAGTTTAATTTCGTAAGGTGATTCCGACATGAAATAATTTGAACAATTTCCGAGTCATTAGTTTTTTTTTTGGTATGTGTATCTCCAATGGAAGAATAATAGCGATTAATTTTCAAGTGATCGATGCTCGGAAATCGTCAAATAAACTATCATCATTAATCATTTATCCCCTAGTTGAAAGTATTAGTAAACAATCGGATACATTTAGCAAGTTTGTTGCAACACACACAGCCATACTTATATAGATTTATGCAATTAATTAATTGAAGCAAAAAGAGAGGGAGAAAAGAATCAAGTAAAGAAAAGTCAGTCCCCTTCATTTGGTGAAGAAGATTCCGAGAGGTCTTCAGGGAGATATTATTCTTCCCCTCTGGTTTAAGCACCAGACAAACCCCTCTTCAAAAGCTTTCTCTTTTTGTGCTTAAATCTTCTCAATGAACTTAATTTAAAAATGATCTTGCTTAAAATTTTTTCAATTGGATATTTCATATTTTATCTTCATCAATTTTATTTATTAATTTAATTAATTAACTATAGGCTCTAAGTTTATCTTTTGGGTAAAAAAAAGAACAATTATGAGAAAGTAATCTTGAAAACGGTGTTCTAGAATCTGACACTTTACTTCTCATTCTCAATAAGAGAAAAATTGTGCACAGAGCTACATCACAACAAGGATTCGGAGACCAGTTTCAGAATGAATAAATTGTATTCGACTCGCAATTACTGTATACTATGTACCAGTATATTGCCACGAGATTTGAATATGTAAAAAAAATCCTACTTATACATTATGACCAGCCTCCATGCTCTGAAGATGATCGCCTAAAAAATGCAATCTCAATGCACTGAGTTTTTCGTAATTAGTGTATAAATTAAATATCTAATGGTTGCTTATAAAATTGAGCAATAGCTGCATTTTGCTTAAAATCCGGTCTCTACTTATCACCATTATAACAAAATATCTCAAGAACGAAAGGAGCTAGGAAGTTGAAATTTTATATTAAAGTTAGGCACCTCCATGGGACGTGACACGAAGCTTTTGGACAAAATCGGCCCATCTAAAATATTTTACTGATGTAGTTTTTCAGTTGTTTTCTATTTTAAATAAAATCGGCCAAAGAGTACTAGTGCTTTTTTGATGTACCTTTCAGTTTTTTTCAATTTTCTCAAAATTTGCTCCAACTATTTTGATTAAAATTCAAAAATCAATTGTTTTTTAGATGCTCTTTAAAATGTATATTTTCATTTTGCCATTGAAATCTTCTGAAGACCACTTTACTCTTGTACTTCAAGGAAAGATAGGAGAAATGTAATGTATGTCATGGAAACAAAATATAAATATTTTACCATGTTTATGAAAATTTACAGGTTTTGTTATTGGTATTATTGTATGAATGTGTTTGCTATCTGTATTATTTTATTAATGTTTTTGCTATCTGTTTTGTTTTTGCTATTTGTATTATTGTATTAATGTCTTTTTTATTTGTATTAGTTTATTAAGGTTTTTTGTTATTTGTATATATTTATATAATTTTTTTGCTATTTAATATTGTATGTATTGGTGAGCCCCGATGGCCGCTGGCTGAGGGAATAATAAAAAAAAAAAAAAAAAAATTTACAGGCCCACGGGGCTTAGAGTAGTTGGTAGCGTGCCTACCTTCTTGCCGAAAATACTGTGTGAATGTGAGTGTGAATGAGAAAAAAGTGTGAATGTTTAAAAAATAAAAAAAATTTACATCTTGAAATTTTAAGGTACTGTCGGGAACTAAATATATCAGTTGCTCTCGGCCTGGGAGTAGGCAGGTTGAGACCCCGGGAACCAAGAGCTAACACCCTGACTTGGGGAGTAGGCAGATTGAGGCCCAAAGTCAACCCAAACCAAACACAAACCCGATTACACAGAACCAACCACTGTCCATTCTTCAGAGACAAACCCAGACCTCTGAGGCATCCACCAATACACCGACTTGGGAGTAGGCAGATTGAGGACCCATAGTCAACCTAAACCGAACACAATTACACACAACAAACCTTCCTCCAGCTCTCAGAGACCAATCCACGCCTCTGAGTCATCCACAAAATTGACCTGGGGACCAGGAAGACTGCGACCCCGTAAACAGCCCCCCTCCACCATTACATCCTAACTTCCTCTCTCTTGAAAATGGCTCCAAAAAGAGAGCCGAAACGTCGAGTAAATCTCAGCACCCCACGCGACTTAACCCGAGAAAACTTATCTTTGCAACTAAATATATGTCAACACAAAAAATCTGGTGTGACAAGCACGGAACACAACTTTCGATTACCGAAGGTAAAAGTTGTGTGCTGTGCGATCAGTCCCACCAGATTTTTTATTTTATTTAATTAATTCCTTGATAATAATAGAGATTTAGTTAAAAAAAAAAAAACAGTAAATTTCCGAAAGAAAAACGACGGGAACGGCTCTTTCGCCTTCCAAAGTTTAACAAACAAGTAAACTACGACACGTCAAAGCGATCTCTTGGGACCCCCTTCGATTCCAAGAGTAACACTCTCTTCGACAGTTTCTTAAGGAATCGATTTGTCTTTCTTTTTCTTTTTCTATTTCCTCAGATTGATTATTCTACTTCGTTTATCATGTGCTCAATTAGAATCTTTCTTTTAATTTTACGGATGAGTCTGGAAATTTCACATATTGATGTAGAATGAATGTTTTGCAAAAGTAAAAGATGGTCACTTTTATGTATTCAGATGCATAAAGATGCTTTATATTTAATAAAACATATAACATGGCCCTCGGGGCTTGGCGTAGAGGTTAGCGTGCTAACCTCGTATACCAAACGTCGCGGGTTCGGACCCCAGGCAGTCCGATGATTTTATTTAAGCCACTTGGATACCAAATGGCTTAAATAAGAATGACTGAACCCCATATATGTATATTAAACTCTATATCGTAAAAGTCTTAAGCCTAAGTTGCCGAAAAGACTGTGAATGTGAGCGTGAATGAGAAAAAAAGTGTGAGTGTTTAAAAAAAAAAAAAAAAACAACATAATTACATAATTTAGATGATTACCTTGGGAGGTAGGAAAATTTGATTTAAAATAATTCATAATAAAATAAATCAGGCCGGCATTGCAAGAAGCCCTTTGGCTAAAGAACAATGGTAAAATCTTGCCTCTTGTGCTAACGATCTGAGGTTCACATCCCGGTTCATGAGGCAAATATTTATTTCATTTGAATTGGCTACCAAACAATTAAAATTACTAAAGACCCGGACAAAACACCAATTAATATTGAGGTGATCAAGCAAAGCCAAACAGTGTTTTAACATCTTGATAAGTGGTCTAGAAGAAAAAAACTGTTGAACTTTCGCCGAGAACTTTCTATATATGATTTTTCAGATCTATATCATATTGTTGATTGATATTGATGTTCTGTATGTTGATGTCTAAATGTTCTGTATGTCTAAATGGCATCAGCAGCATAAACTTCATAAATAAAACAGTGACAATTATTTAGTTGCTAGATTCGGGAATAAGAGATCGAGGAGACAGCCAAAAAAGAATTGAATAAATAATTGAAATAATTTTTTTTTATATATTATATTATATAGAGAGAAAGTATTGGATTCATGTCAAAAATTCGATGTCGAGATTTTGATGGATATACACGTTTTGAGGTCCCCTGAATCCAAAAAAGTGGTTTTCGCGACATGGTCTGTCTGTGAACAAAATATCTCAGGATCGAAAAAAGCTAGGAGATTGAAATTTTATACTGTATTTAAGTTAGGATCCCCCCTGAGACGTAACACGAAGCTTTTTAATAAAATCGGCCAAAGAGTACTAGTAGTTTACTGATGAATCTTTTCAGTTTTTCAATTTTCTCAAAATTCGCTCTAAAGATTTTGATTAAAATTCAAAAATCAATTATTTTTTAGATGGTCTTTAAAATGTGTATTCTCATTTTGCCATTGAAATCTTCTGAAGACCACTTTACTCTTATACTTAATAGGAAAGATATGAGAAATGGTTACAAAATATAAATATTTTCCCATACTTATAAATTTTACATCGCTCGAATGTACCGTACTGTCAGAAACTAAATATATGACGACACAAAAAATCTGGTGTGACAAAGCACAAAAAAACCTTTCGATTACCGAAGGTAAGAGAAAGTTGTGTGCTGTGCGAACAGTCACACCAGATTTTTATTTATTTTTTTGCTGTTTGTTTCTTGGACAGGCCGCTCTTTTCCAGTCAGACAGTCAAATTGTCAAATTTAGTGGAGTTTGATAATAGTTAGATTTTTTAAATATTTATACTGTAGTTTATATGAGACCTGCTTATTTATTAGAGTCAGATATTAATTTTTATAATAAAAAGTTATTTAATATACCGGGTAAATCATCATAAATCTTAAATATAAATACGATTACTTTACATTTTAATAAAATAATTTTCATATGATAAAGTAAAGGGTATGAGTCCCAAAACATCCATCCCTAAGGTCGCTTCCCATCTACATTTGGAAAACTTCTTTTTATGAGATTAACTTAAAAAAATATTTCTCTACTATAAAAAGACATAAATTTCATTGAAACTTTCTTTTTTAACCCTTAAGTCAACAAAATTTATCATTTGAAATCATATGCCAGCAGCCATTCATTTCTCTTTACTAAATGAAAAAGAAAGAAAGAGAGAGAGAGAGAAGATATAACGTTATATATAAACAGATACAATCTCAAGGCGAAATATTCACTTACACAAAAATTTATAAAATATACGCGTTTATTAAAAATTATAACCATCCTTTAGCTGTCTGTTAAAAAAAAATTGAGCGGATGAGATTAAAAAAACATAAATTCATTCACCCCGGGCCCAACTGGGGTGGTGATAAAATGAACATGATAAATTATGGCCTCATTAAAAACTTCCGCGGAAGTGATATAGGGCGTTGAAGTATGATGCCAGAGAGCAACCCGAGGGAATCAGGGATAATTTCAAATTTAACTTCTTTTTTACCCTATAATAAAAATGAATTCATCTTTTTTTTTGTTCTTGATTAGGTTAAAAATTTATTAATTAAATAACCTTATTAAATTGCATAGTTTTTCAATTTTTTTGCTATAATTATGCTTCTAAGGGTAGGAGAGATAGATTAAAGTGCGAAATGGGATGAGGAGATTTATTCCATCTCTAAAGTGCCCCATACACGCCGTACTTTAGTTTAAACGAGCCAAATCCGCCCGTTTGTGGGCTTTCACGACGAGCCGAGCCGAGCCTGGACAGATCCGTTTGGGCCTTCTGTCCGGCTCGGCTTGGCTCGGCTCGGGAGCAGATCCGCATGTATGTGGGCTCTCACGAATGGGGCCGTGCCTCAGATAGGGTATTTAATGTATTAATATGAAAATAGGGTATAGGGGTCCAAAATCGGCCCTAATTTTTATTTTTATTAATTTTTTAGTGCTTGTCAGATGAAACTTTTAATTACATCAAGTAAGGTCGTCTTGCTGATTCGCTAGTGAATAACTCAAACATAATTTTATTTTTTGTTATATTACCCTTTTCTTAATTATAATATTAATTTTTTCTTAAAAATGATGTTCATAGAAATTTATCACGAAATTCAAAGGCCCAAAATAGTAGGTCTTCACTTTTAATATTGTCAGATTTAATGGTGTAAATTAGGGCCTCACAGTAAATGGTATGATCTCAGGGTTCAATGTTATGAGCTAAATTGAGCCAGAGAGATAAATGTTTGTGTATAAATGCATGTGTATAAAGGTGTATAGATGCATCCCTACAGTCACTAGATCATAGAAGAAGCGTGTCTGCACTCTCTCTTCTATAGGTACTATCATGGTCAATGTTCGGCCGAATTAAAATCAATTATCCCACCCAAAGCAACATATACTCGGAACACAAGAGAGACATCGTCCCAGCATTCCTATGCTGTTCATCTCTCAACTAATAGAACTAGTCAATTCCAATCTTCCTTTGTCCCCATGACCTCCCTGCGTCTATCTTCCCCAAAACGTACAATCTTCAGACTTTCAAGTCTAATCTCAACAGGCAGCTTCTCAGTTCCCGCAGTTGAGTTCCCCTTTTATGCCTCTCCTTTTGTTTTTATTTTCTTCTTGGCTGTATGTGACCACTGGTTACATTATAAGTCTTCGGACCTTATGCACCCATTCCAAAAAAAAAATTTAGGAGCTGAATTTTGCCTCGGATTCCTTCTTCAGAATTCATTAATCACAACCACAGCTTCTTTGCCATCATTTTTAAAGTTATTGTGAAATCACAGAGATACACACGCATAGCGTTAACCAGATGACCTACAATTCAATATACAATGCCCAGGGGGTTTCGGTTGCTATTACATTACTACCCTTCCTTTGAGTGGGTACCTAAAAGTTTTTGTGACTTTCTTTTCTTCCCTCCCCCTAAAAATATTTTAAGCTACCTCTTCTCATATAATACATTAATTACATTAAGTAAAGGTATTAGAAACTTTCCTATGAACTATCATTTTCATTCATTTTGCCCTATAGTTGCCAAAAGTTCACTTTATTTTATATCTTATTAGAAAAATTTGGATTATATAGTGTTGAAGGCGGGTCAAATGGCTAGTATAATTAATTATCTTATTTTTTTTTTTTTTAAACCAAGGTAGGTGTCGGTAAGCTAATCGCTTTGAGAAGTGAAAACCTCTCCCTCACTCTCGCTCGCTTTTCGTTTTTAAAGTGTGAGGGTGCACACCCCACCCTCTGAGACTGAGCTCCGCCCCGGGCGGAGCGCCTGCGCACCCTACACCCCAAAACCAAATTCTATTTTGTATCTTCATTACGGTAATGGAATTAAATTAATCTGAGATTGTATAGAGCGCGAAGACGTGCCACCGCCTGGCCTCATTCCCTTACCGCCCCGGCCTTAGCTTTCCATTACGTTAAATATGCTATTTCTCCCCTAGCATCTCTCTCTTTCTTTATACATGCATTTGATTATCATTCTCTATTTCTCTCTCATTTTGGATGTAGATCTCAGCAAACCTCTTTCCAAATTATACGCAACTAGCCCCTCTCTCTTTGAAAAATATATCACTTAATAATTTTTTTTATTTGTATTTTATTTTTGTCTTTCGGTATCTCAGGCCATTTAGACTCTATGCGATACTCATTATTTAAATATATGTATGTGGGGGCGGAGGGATCCAAGCAAATTTATTTATATATTTGGTATCCAAATGTTTTAAATAAATTCATCGGACTGCCAGGAATCCGAAGTTAAGACAATCCCTAGAGCGTGAAACCTTTTAAACAAAATCGGCCAAAGAGTACTAGTACTTTAGTAATGTACTTTTTCATTTTTTTTCGATTTTCTCAAAATTTGCTCCAACGATTTTGATTAAAATTCTTAAATCAATTCTTTTTTTTAGATACTCTTTAAAATATATATTCTCATTTTGCCATTGAAATCGTCTGAAGATCACTTTACTCTTGTATTTCATAGGAAAGATAGGATAAATGGTTTCTATGGTAACAAAATATAAATATTTCCCCATACTTGTAAATTTGACATCTTGATATTCGAATGTTCCGTACTGTTGGAAACTAATCACATGTGGACACAAAAATCTAGTGTGACAAGCACAGAAGTTTGGATTACCGAAGATAAGAAAAGTTGTGTGCTGTGCGACCAATCACACCAGATTGGGGGGGGGAAAAAAAAAAAATAGTTGAGAAGCGCTTTAGAACTTTTTTTACTTTCTCTTTACAAAGTAGAGAAATATTGATATCGTCTAAAAATTAGATCTCGAAATTTTGATTATTTTCGACGTTTTTAAACCCCTCTTCTCCATTTATGAAATTATATCTATGTTATATGGACACGATTACTTAAAAATACAAGAAGTTAAATCGATGAAATCTGGTATATACTTTTTACATTAAAATTGTAGATTTCTATCAACTTTTGGAGTGCACATCGGAATACATCGAAAGTAGTAGGCTACATTATCTAGTTTTTACAAAAAATTTTAAAATTTATATTTGGGTTAGTCACTCCCCTGGGACGTAACACGAAGCTTTTGTATCTATAGAAAACGTGTCTGCGGATAATATCTTTTATTTTTTTATTATAAACCTAGACAATGAAAATTGAATTGTCTCTTTGAATAAATATTGAAAACGTTATTTCCAAATATTTTATAAAATTAAGAGTTCAGACGAGTTTTTTTTTTGGGTCAACATCCAATCAGCATTTTCAAATATTTTACAAATTAATTTTCTAAGTAGAAATTCAATAAACGAATAATTATAATTATATCAATTTAGTTGAAAAAGCAGATATTAAAAGACAATGGAAATTTAAGGTATAATGCTTAATATTTGTTAATTCCATCCGCTTGTTTCTTGAGAAATGAGGAATTGAAAATATTGATTATTTTGCAGATTTAATTCAATTAAATAAAAAAAAAAAAAAAAAAATATCGTTTAGACTAATTGAATTAAGTGTCCCGTCCCTTGTTGTTAATCAAATATCCGTTGAAATCAGGTCCTTTGTCTTTGTTTACATTGCATCTTTTTTATAGAGGGTCCTAATGAACCTCAACAGCGTTTTATCTCCTCGAATGCCAATCCGATTAACTTGAGGGGTATTGCTACTTGGCTTAGATACTCACATATGCCCATTTAAAAAAAAAAGTATTAATGTAGTAAAATCTAATTAGATAAATTTTTCAACATTTTTAGGGGTTATTTAATTACTATAAAAAATATTCAAGCGGCTTTGTATCATTTTTTACTTGTAGGTTAAAATTAATTTTCTTTCTTTTACCTAATATCGCCTGTTGAGCATCATATAGGCGAAAGTCCGAAAATTCAATCTTCTTGTTAAAACGTCTTCTCTTTTGAGTGCCAAAGTGGCGAAAATATATTTCCATTCTTTGTTATTGATTCTGGCCTATTTATTTGTTGCCCGGCTATTTAAATGTATGTTTATAAAACTTTCAAACGCCTTTTCTCGAATTGTTGAATTTCGAACTTTCGCTATTATGATTCTCAGCAGGCGTAATATATAGAGAGAAAGTAGCCTATTGGATTGATGTCAAAAATTCGCTATGGATATACAGGTTTTGAGGTCCCTTGAGTCCAAAAAAGTGGTTTTTGCAACGTGGTCTGTCTGTGTGTCCTTGAAAAAATATCTCAACAACGAAAAAGGTTTTTTTTTTTTTTTTAAACATTCACACTTTTTTCTCATTCACACTCACACCTCACACACACATTCCACAGTCTTTTCGGCAACTCTGGCCATTTAAGACTTATACGATAACCGTTGTAATTAATAAATGTATTTGGGGTTCAGGCATTTCATTTAAGCCATCTGGTATCCAAATCCTTAAATAAAATCATCGGACTGCCTGGGTCCGAACCCGCGACGTTTGGTATAGGAGGTAGGCACTACCTACTACCCCAAACTCGGGGGCAACGAAAAAGGTTAAGAGGTTGAAATTTTATATTCAAGTTAGGTACCCCCTGGGATGTAAAGCTTAAGTATATTTTTTTTTTATGTTTATAAATTTTACATCATGAATTCTAATATTTCAGCGAGCGTGCTTACCTTCTATGCCGAACATCGCGGGTTCGGACCCCAGGCAGTCCGATGATTTTATTTAAGCCATTTGGATACCAATTGGCTTAAATAGAAATGCCTGGACCCCCAATAGATATATATTAATAATTAACTGTTATCGTAAAGTCTTAAATGGCCTAAGTTGCCGAAAAGACTGTGTGAATGTGTGTGTGAGTGTAAGGGTGAATGAGAAAAAATGTGTTTAAAAAAAAAAAAATATTTCAGCCGAAACTAAACATATGTCGCCACAAAAATCTGGTGTGACAAACACCAAGGGAGGAGAAAGTTGTGTGCTGTGGGACCAGTACCACCAGATTTTTTGTATGGTCTTCAGAGTTCGTTTTTCTTCATTTTTCAAGAATTATTAAAAATTAAATTAAATTTTTTATATGAATTTATTATATTAGGCCTAATAATAAAATTTTGTTTTGATTTTTTCACATTTGGGGACTAGGCTCTTATTGAATTAAAGAAATGATCATAGAAATGACGAAATTTAAATTTTATTAAAGAACAAATAAATAGCGGCTGTTTTCTTCACGATTGATCTGAGAGATTGTCAGTTGGTTGTATTGGTCAGAAGTGACATTGATAGCCAACGAAGCTCATCGGTCTGGAGGCAGCGATTCCCTTGCTGTCGGCACAAATTAGCGCACCGCATCATCCTTCCCTTTTGATGGTTATGAACATCTTGATCTCTTGCTCGAACTCTCTTTATTGACACCGATTCCCAATTACTTGGAAAACCTTGATTCGAATCAATTCTTCCACCCCTTTAACATTGACTAGACATCTATTTAATCCAATTTTTCCCTCCCTAAAGAAAATTTTTACTAGCAAAATTCCTTTGCTAGATACCAAGGACTATGGATCCAGCCAGGAAGGCTGATTACTGTTGCTTTTTGAAATTAGAAGATGAGACTCCTCTTAAAAGGAAAAAATCTGGTGTGACTGGTCACACAGCACACAACTTTCTCTTACTTTCGCTAATCATTTTGGTATTTTGGCTTAAATAAAATCGGACTGCCTGGGGTCCGAACCCGCGGCGTTCGGTATAGAAGGTAGCCACGCTACCAACTACACCAAGCCCGGAGCATTTAGTTTCCTGCAGTAGGTACATTTGAATTCAAGATGTAAATTTTTTTTTTTTTTTTTAAACATTCACACTTTTTTCTCATTCACACTCACACTCACACACACATTCACACAGTCTTTTCGGCAACTTAGGCCATATAAGACTTTGACGATAACCGTTGTAATTAATAAATCAATTTGGGGTTCAGGCATTTCTATTTAAGCCATCTGGTATCCAAATGGCTTAAATAAAATCTTCGGACTGCCTGGGTCCGAACCCGCGACGTTTGGTATAGGAGGTAGGCACGCTACCTACTACGCCACACCCGGGGGGGATGTAAAATTTATAAACATGGGAAAATATTTATATTTTGTTACTATGGCAACCATTTATCCTATATTTCCTATGAAGTACAAGCCATAAAATCCCCATTATACTACTTGAAATTTTAGTACAAGAGTAAATTAAATACAAGAGTTAAGTGGTCTTCAGAAGATTTCAATAATTGATTTTTGAATTTTAATCGAAATCGCTGGAGAAAATCGAAAAAAAACTGAAAAAGTAGGCCTACATCAGTAAAGTACTAGTACTTTTGGGCTAATTTTGTTCAATAGCTGACACGTCTCAAGAGGGTGCCTAACTTAAATATAAAATAAGAGGATAAAGGAGCAAGCAGCCAGGTAGTTAGTCTCCACGAAATGAAACTCTCTATTGAGGAAACAGTTTCGGTTTTAATGAAAGATAACCATCATCAGTCCATTTTGAGCTGAAAGCATTGTTGAGTTAGAAAAATCAAAATAACAAAAGATTATTTGAATATTTACAAACAATATATAACTGATACATACAGTGTGAGCTCAAATGACAAAGCATTGAGTCATATTGCGGAGTTGTCAGTAGATGTGTATTATACATAAATTATTTGTATAAAATACAAGGCAATGCAATCAGCTTATACGAAGCGCCAAGTTTGAGATACAAAATTGTTTTTGTTAATGAGAGACAGACTGTGCTCCAAACTGCCCTAAAATCACAGACGAGCTTATCTTACTTATTTAACAACAAGGACAAATTTCCCTTCGATAACAAATTTGATGTTGTTTATTTCATCAAATGTTTAGACTGTCCATCACCAACTAGAGGATATGTAGGTCAAACGGGGTGTCATATTAATCAAAGAATGGCGGGTCATAGGAGTAATATCAAGTGTAAAAAAAACTTGCACGGCGCTCTGCTCACATTCCTTAGAAAATAATCACAATTTCGACATAGACAATCCAAAAATTCTCCTGCAGATGAATAACACAACGAAACGTTTATTTGCGGAGAAATGCTTCATCAAAGCACTGGGGGACCGGGCAATAAATTTCCAGACTGATTGTGTGGGGCTTAGTAATTTTTATATTTCATTTCTTGATGGCCTGGGAGCCAAGTTGTGTGTGTGAATTAAATAAGTATATAATCTGCTCCATCACCATCTCGAAAATCCTTTTTATTTATTTTATTGAATATAATTATAGTTGGTGGCAATGTCGTCTTTCAGATAGATTTTGATTAAAATAAAATTGTAAACAATTTTAATAATTTTATATTTTTATATAAAAAATTCGAATATCAAATTTGTGTCAACTCATTGCCATTGACTTTTGCTCGGAGGGATTTGCTTGGGTTAGGTTGGATTATCGCCTTTCAATAAACAAACATGAGTTCGGTATACCATCATCACCTCTGACCCTATAAGAGGTCATTGTACAAAATATTTACTATAATATCAAATGTAATAAATAAAATCTTTCATTAACAAAAACAATTTTGTATCTCAAACTTGGCGCTTCGTATAAGCTGATTGCATTGCCTTGTATTTTATACAAATAATTTATGTATAATACACATCTACTGACAACTCCGCAATATGACTCAATGCTTTGTCATTTGAGCTCACACTGTATGTATCAGTTATATATTGTTTGTAAATATTCAAATAATCTTTTGTTTTTTTTTTTTTTTTTGATAAAAAACATTCACACTTTTTTCTCATTCACACTCACACTCACACACTCATTCACACAGTCTTTTCGGCAACTCAGGCCATAT
Organism: Euborellia annulipes; assembly: GCA_023213315.1. Classification (NCBI taxonomy): domain Eukaryota; kingdom Metazoa; phylum Arthropoda; class Insecta; order Dermaptera; family Anisolabididae; genus Euborellia; species Euborellia annulipes. The sequence continues at coordinate 57,100 of JAKCPI010012583.1, forward strand.
AAGACTTTAAACGATATCCGTTATTAAATAAATATACATATATGGGGTCCAGGCATTCTTATTTAAGCCATTTGGTATCCAATTGGCTTAAATAAAATCATCGGACTGCCTGGGGTCCGAACCCGCGACGTTTGGTATATGAGGTTAGCACGCTAACCTCTACGCCATGCCCCGAGGGCAATCTTTTGTTATTTTGATTTTTCTAACTCAACAATGCTTTCAGCTCAAAATGGACTGATGATGGTTATATTTCATTAAAACCGAAACTGTTTCCTCAATAGAGAGTTTCATTTCGTGGAGACTAACTACCTGGCTGCTTGCTCCTTTATCCTCTTATTGTCAAATATAACAGCCACTTCATCTCTTCAATTAAATATAAAATTTCATAGTTTGGAGGGAAAGTAGCGTAGCTTTTACGTGAAACATATTTATAAGTAAAATTTCAAGTAGTATAATGGGTATTTTATGGCTGGTGGAATTTGTATCAGAAATGAAAGTTAAAAGAAAACAAAACACATCCAGAATTTTTTCTTTAAAAAATATATTTTAACAGCTGACCTTTCGGCTTTGGTCAAAGCCATCCTCGAAGCTATTAACAACGAAACATTTTTCTTTTATAAATTTAGTTTTACTATCATTTTATGAAAATCATACCTGTTAGTGGTCATTATGTACATATATTTCGAATTGTATTTAGTATCAATTTTGAATATAACATTTGAAAATAGTCCTTAGTTCAAGAAAAGCTTTTTTCCTCTTCTATCACCAATACAATATAGTTATTTTGTGCCTATATCGAATTATTTTGTTCTCAGGCCTTAAAAGTACAACACTTTACTGTGACGTATAGTCTCCGAAACGTAGACATTAGAAATAAATAATTGTTGGGCCGAATTTAGTCTTTTTTTCTTCACCATCATGTGAATTTGGACGGCCTTCCTCCTCACGATTATAAAATTTTTTTGATTTCCCAATTTCTTCACCTCCCCTCTTTTGTTCTACTCGGAAATATGTATCCAGGCCTTTGGATCTTACTAATTCATTTCCAAATTTTTTTTTTTTTTTTAAACATTCACACTTTTTTCTCACTCACACTCACACACACTTTACCACAGTCTTTTCAACTACTTAAGACTACGATAACCGTTATATATGATAATATCTATTGGGGTCCAGGCATTTCTATTTATTTACAAAATAAAAAAAAAAAATTAGCAGGTCAAAGGTTCTTACACTAAAGCTACTATTTCGTATATTTCGTAAAATGTCATAATTTTGTGAATGAAGGGAGGAAATTTATCATTCAATTGCTCAGATCTGACATGTTGGTAGTTAAAAAATGTAACATATCGCAGCTTCTAAATACACGAAAAAATACGAAACAAATAAGAATTTTATAAATGTAAACTAGCCGCATCGCCCCCCTGGACCCCTCTCCAGCCTGCGGCGGACCCTCGCCTTTTCATAATTATGAGTAGAGACCGGACAAAAAAAGCATAAAAAAATGGAAAAAAAGTGCTTAAAAAAGCATAAAAAACTTGAATAAAAAGTTGTTAAATAAGCATAAAAGTTGAAAAAAAGCATCTAATAAGCAATTTTTACTCATACCAATGGCATATACAAATTTTTTTTTTAAAGAAACTAAATTTATTCCGCCCCGCCCTGCGAAATTTTTTTTTTTTTTGCGTAACCAAATTTTTTCACCCTGCGGGAAAATTTTTTTTTACAGGGCTATATTTTTTCACACTGCGGGGTTTTTGGAAAATTGGGGGGGGGGGGGGCGCCCCCCTTATATACGTTCCTGGTGTATGCGTGTGTGAATGGGAAAAAAGTTTTTTAATAAAAAAAAAAAAAAAAAAAAAATTATAAATATTCTTAAAATAAGTTCAAATAAGCACGAAAGGGAAAAAAAAGCATGAAAACTCAAAAAAAGCAAAAAAAGCATAAAAAATGCAATCTCAATGCACTTAGTTTTTCCTAATTCGTATAGAAATTAAATATCTAATGGCTGCTTATAAAATTCAGCAATAAGCATTTTGCTTAAAATCCGGTCTCTAATTATGAGAACCCGTGACGCCCGCCTTTGCGGCTAGACAGGGGGGCTTCGCCTCCTGGACCCCCCCCACCAGCTGATTAAATTTTACTTAATAAATTTAATCAATCTCATAATTTATTACTTAAATTCGCCTTTTTTTTTTTTTTAAACATTCACACTTTTTTCTCATTCACACTCACACTCACACACCCATTCACACAGTCTTTTCGGCACCTTAGGCCATATAAGACTTTAGACGATAACCGTTGTAATTAAATATATCAATTTGGGGTTCAGGCATTTCTATTTAAGCCATCTGGTATCCAAATGGCTTAAATAAAATCATCGGACTGCCTGGGTCCGAACCCGCGACGTTTGGTATAGGAGGTAGGCACGCTACCTACTACGCCACACCCGGGGGCTAAATTCGCCTTATAATAAAAGGGGTAAGCTAACTAGTAAGCACAGATCTAATCTGCAATGCTTCATAGTGTGCCTGAATTTCCATTTTTAAAAGTCCTAAACCAATTTTTTTTTTTTTTTTTTTTTTTTTTTTTTTTTTTTTTTTAACGCTCACACCTTTTTTCCACTCACACTCCATTTCACACTCTCATACACACAGCCTTTTCGGCAACTTAGGCCATTTAAGACTTTCTATTCTCTATGTATTAACAATTTTTTTTTTTTTTTGGGGGGGGGGGGGGACATTCTTATACCTGCGGGGGGTACAAATCACTGTAGTTACGCCTTTGCCCTATTAACGATAATATTTCTATATATAAAAATTTGAATGTTATATTCTTATTATCCGTTAATTTAAAAATTAAGTGGATAAAATTTAAGTCAAGACATCAAGACTGAAAATAATTAAGACATTTGATTTATTTAATAAGGAAGCAAGTGTTAGAACGTCAGATCTTAAATGAATCATTCGTAAATAAGATGAATCATAACATTTTCTTTTAGATAATTTTATATATTTAGGGTTTGTCATTTCTTAAAAGAAGTTTTATCCCTCAGGACCTTTTTCATTGATTGTCTCTAAATTAGAAGTTGAAAAGTATTTTTCAAAAGAAGCTTAAAAAAAGCAATTTATTTTATAATTAATCAGGAAAATTAAAATGGTTACTATTTTTACTTTCTCTTACCTCTATATATATGTTAATATATATAGAGAGAGAAAGTATTGGTTTCATGTCAAAAATTCGATGTCGAGATTTTGATGGATATACACGTTTTGAGGTCCCCTGAATCTAAAAAAGTGGTTTTCGCGACATGGTCTGTCTGTCTGTCTGTCTGTCTGTGTGTCTGTGTGTCTGTGTGTCTGTGAACAAAATATCTCAAGAACGAAAAGAGCTAGGAGGTTGAAATTTTATATTTAAGTTAGCCACCCCCATGGGACGTAACACGAAGCTTTTGAACAAAATCGGCCCAAAAGTACTAGTACTTTACTGATGTAGTTTTTCAGTTTTTTTCGATTTTCTCAAAATTTGCTCCAACGATTTTTTTAAAATTCAAAAATCAATTATTTTTTAGATTCCCTTTAAAATGTATATTCACATTTTGTGATTGAAATCTTCTGAAGACCACTTTACTCTTGTACTCCATAGAAAAGATAGGAGAAATGGTTGCCATGGTAACAAAATATAAATATTTTCCCATACTTATAAATTTTACATCTTGAAAATCGAATGTACCGTACTGTCGGAAACTAAATACATGTCGACACAAAAAATCTGGTGTGACAAGCACAGAACACAACTTTCGATTACCGAAGGTAAGAGAAAGTTGTGTGCTGTGCGCCAGTCACACCAGATTTTTCACTTTGAGTAGCCACTTCCTGTTGAGCAGTCAATACAAAATTGATGTTTTTTACTTTCTCTTAGCCTATATATGAAATATATAGGAGAGAAAGTATTGCGATCATGTCAAAAATTCGATGTCGAGATTTTGATGGATATACATGTTTTGAGGTCCCCTGAGTCCAAAAAAAGTGGGTCCCGCAAATTGGTCTGTGTGTGTGTATGTATGTAGTGTGTGTGTGTGTGTGTGTGTGTGTGTGTGCGTGTGTCTGTATGTGTGGACAGATTTTTAGCATGAAGGAATTGAGCTACCGGATTGAAATTTTATATTTAACTTAGGTACCTTCCCACACGCTCAAAATAAGCTTTTGAACAAAATCGGCCAAAAAGTACTAGTACTTTACTGATGTACTTTTTCAGTTTTTTTCGATTTTCTCAAAATTCCCTCCAAGGATTTTTTTTTTAAAATTCAAAAATCAATTATTTTTTTAGATGCTCTTTAAAATGTATATTCTCATTTTGCCGTTGAAATCTTCTGAAGACCACTTTACTCTTGTTCTTCATAGGAAAGATAGAAATGGTTGCCATGGTAACGGAATTTAAATCTTTTTCTTTTTATTAGATTAAAAATCAATTATTATTTAAATTCCCATTTATTTGTGTCTTTAATTGCTTAGGAGAAAACATATATACTCTCTCTCTCTCTCACTTGCAAACATTATCGCCTGTCTCTCCGCCTTCTCTCATAGGCCTAATGTTAATTTCCTATAGGGATTTGTATGTTAATTTCGATTCAAAGGGGGGTCCCCCTTTGAAACTTTTTAGGCATTTAAAATTTTTTTTTCCAATTCTTATGAAATTTTGTATTTATTTACGATTCTATATTGTGTATAAAATGTCCAAATATGAGATTAAAATTTTTAAAAATAACCATAGTTTATTTGAAGCAGTCAACATTTAAAATGCAAGTTTGAAACTAAGGTGCTATCGGAAACTAAATATATCTCGACACAAAAAATCTGGTGTGACCAGCACGGTGCACAACTTTCTCTTACCGAAGGGTAAGAGAAAGTTGTGTACTTTGCGCCAGTCACACCAGATTTTTTATTAAGTTATAATTTTCCTCCAAAATATCTAATAAATAAATTATTAATTAAAAAAAAAATTTCCCATCCTTTGTTCTTCATTAATACCACTCGATTCGCTAATTTTTTGTAGTATTTAGTAGCTACATGACAAAGGCATGTCTCTTTTAAGGGATTTTGATATAGGAATGAAAGTTAGAAGAAAAATGCAGCCAGAATTTTTTCTTTAAAAATATATTTCAACAGCTAGCTGACGTTTCGGCTTTGGTCAAAGCCATCCTCGGAGCTATAAACAATGAAACGAAACGTCAGCTAGCTGTTGAAATATATTTTTAAAGAAAAAATTCTGGCTGCATTTTTCTTCTAACTTTCATTCCTGTTACAAATTCCACCAGCCATAAAATACCCTTATACTAAGGATTTTGATATCTTGCTTTATTACATCTCATTTGGGTGAAAGTAATCCCCATGATAAATTACTATTTTAAAAAATATGGTGTGCTAGTCACAGAGCACACAAATTTATCTTACCTTCGGTAATTGAAAGTTGTGTTCTGTGCTTGTCACGCCAGATATTTTATCTCGAATTATATATTTTCTTTCCACCTGTATATTAAAATTCAAGATGTCAATTTTTTGGGAAGGGGGGGGGGGGGGGGGGGGGGGGGGGGGGGGGGGGGGGGCGGTTTTTTAACTCCTTTCGGCTACAGAGGCCATTTAGGGGTGATAGATTTATTTATTTAATTGCAAATACATAGTATCGATGGCTACCGGGGGGCGTTCCACACACTGATTGCCAGGGGTCACCAATCCCGAGCTTTCGCCGTGCTTGGCATTACTTAACCGCAACAATTGTGGTGACTGTTGCTCTTCTCCGTTGCCAGGCCCCCCGGTTCGAAGTCAAATTTTTTTTTTTTTTTTTTTTTAAACATTCACCTTTTTCTCATTCCACTCACATTCACACACACATTCATGCAGTCTTTTCGGCAACTTAGGCCATATAAGATTTTGACGATAACCGTTGTAGAGAAAATATCTATTGTGGGTTCAGGCATTTCTATTTAAGCCATCTGGTATCCAAATGGCTAAATAAAATCATCGGATGTGGGTCCGAACCCGCAGTTGGTATAGGAGGTAGGATATATAGAAACGGGGGCAAGTCAAATTTATAAATATGGGAAAAATATTTATATTTTGTTACCATGGCAACCATTTCTCCTATCTTTTCTACAAGAGTAAAGTGGTCTTCAAAAGATTTCAATAGCAAAATGAGAATATATATTTTAAAGAGCATCTAAAAAATAATTTATGAATTTTAATCAAAATCGTTGGAGCGAATTTTGAGAAAATCGAAAAAAAAAACTGAAAAAGTGCATCAGTAAAGTATTAGTACTCTTTGGCCGATTTTGTTCAAAAGCTGCATGTTACGTCCCAGGGGGTGCCTAACTTAAAAATAAAATTTCAACTTCCTAGCTCTTTTTGTTCTTGAGATATTTTGTTCACAGACAGACAGACCATGTCGCGCAAACCACTTTTTTGGTTTCACGGGACCTCAAAACGTGTATATCCGTCAAAATCTCGACATCGAATTCTTGAAACCAAAACTTTCTCTCTCTATATATTAACATATAGCTATAGAGGTAAGAGAAAGTAAAAATTGTAGAATATTTCTTTGACTCAACTCCCCCAATCAAAGTATATATTAATATTATATTTTATTCATAATGAATAATAATTAATGATGATTATTGTCTATTATCGAATGAATTATTCAAAAATAATTGATGCATTTAAAGTAAAAATCTTATGATTAAAGACTTAATATAAGAAAATTTAATAAACCAATAAATCAAATTATATTATCTTAAGAGTAGAAGAGTATCTAAAGAGAGGATGAAAGAGAAGGTTTCGGTTAATTAATCGTCGAATTTCATCAAATTCATAGGCAACTTTCGCAAACTCAATTTAATTAAGAACCCCTCTTAAAAAGAATCCCCTATTATAGTAATATATGAAGCAGTCAGTTTATCAAATTAAGATAAATTCAAGAGTCAAGAGCATTTTAAAATTAAAATAGATTAACTTAAAAGGTTACTACAGTATTAACAGGATAGATTTATTCTAATCTACCGTTTGTCTGTAGAGTTTAAAAAAAAAGTATATTTTATTATAAATTAATTTAAAAAATATTTAAAGAGCCCGTTTTAATTTTTTAAAAAACCTTGCTTTAGATTTTTAATGTTTTGTTTTTTTTTGTGGGGGAGGGGTACATGTCATGATTCTTAGTGTCCATCCCCTGTTTTATTAATACCGGGTAGTAGGCCTACTGCCCGTCTCTTCTCTTGTATATATTTTATCCAATTTAATCTAAAAAATAGCCCGTTCCGCCAATGGTCCAATTGTCTCGTGGATGTCAATGTTATTTATAATTATTCTGTGAATAATTATTTAATTTTTAAAGAGAAATGTCATAAAAGATCTATTGAAGTAGATTAATGTTAATGAAATGTCCTAAAAAATTTTATTCTGTATTTATAAATTGAGTTATTAATTATAATCATAAAAGACGTGTTAACAAGTGTTAATTAAAAGACATTTTTTTCTTAAGTCTTTTTAGCATCTTTAGACTATATAAACTTTTAAATTATATTATATTAAATATTTTTCGAGATCTATATATTTGAATAAGATAATAGTATTCAAAATACCTCGATTCGAACTAAACAAGTCATAGTATATTCAACAAGACATGTGAGTGCTTTATTGGTGAGGCCAACATTCCATGGCCCCCGGGAATCGAACCCAGGATCTTCCCTCCCGGAAAGGCGGAGATCCTGGGTTCGATTCCCGGGGGCCATGGGATGTTTGGCCTCATTCCAATTAATAAATACTTCACTCACATGTCTTGTTGAATATATTATATTATTTACGATAGGCCTATATATTTGGGTCCAGGCTTATTTATATTTATACCATTTTGGTATCCAAATTATTTTAATAAATATTCATCAGTCTGGGATCTGAACCCGGGCCCCGTGGCTTTAAGACTATCAATAGTGACTTTTTCATCACCTCAAGACTCAGACATGAGGTAGGGGGAGGGAGATATATTTTTAAAAAAATAATAAAATGCATGAATAAATATAATTAATTTATCAAGTGTATGTCAACAACAACAAAGTTTTATTTTAAATAGCGGTGTATTTAGACAAAAGGGGCTTCCATCAATGATCCACTCTGACTATTTAAAAAAAAAATTGCACATATAAAAATAAGGTCAAATAAAATTTAAAACTAGAAAATATAATGACTTCCATATGTTGGTATTTGATAAATTTGGTTAAAAATACCTATATGGAATTTCATATTAATGATCAATTTTTAAAAATTGTTTCTGTATTTGTCCATGTGCGAATCAACGGAACTGAAAAAAATTTTTCGAGTCAAATTTGACAATAAAGTTAATTACTCTAAAAAAAATGTTACCCTAATTTTTGATTAAAAGTCACGTGAAAGTACTGCTAGTATTTTTTTGTAATTTTTTTTAAAAACGGCTTAATTGTAAATCATAGTACTATCTCAACATTATACAGGTATGAGTTATGGCGATCGATTAACTTGTATTTTATATTTTTTTAAATTTATTTATTTGAGTAGAGAGAGGGGAAAGTGAATTTCATTTTTGATCACCACATCCCCACGACCCCGAAATCCCAAAAAAATTATATTAATAAATAAAGACATGGTGTTAAAATTTTAAATACTGTTAGAAATTATAAGAAATATTTTATATTTTTTAAAATTTATTCATTTGTGAGGAGGGAGAGGGAAGGGAATTTCCTCTTGGATCATCCGACCCCTCCCTGAAAAAATTTTCAGGCTAAGGGCCTGATTTGAGATATTTTTATATTCTGATGAATTCTTAGAAATTTGCTACCCTTCCCGAAGAAATTGAAATTTTTATTAAAATAGGGCAAGAGAAAGTAAAAAATGTTTTTTTTTTTACGGTTTTTTCGGCATCCCTATTTTTCTAAATTAATTAGTGTCCATTATAATTTAGAAAAATATCATCGCACTGATTGGGAAACGAACCTGTTATAGTTCTCTATTAGAAGAGATGAGATCTCTACCTCTTTGACAAGACCAGGAAATAGAAATAAAATAATTATAAATATTTGTTTGCTACTTTAAGAAAAAAATAACAAATTTTTGCCTTTTTTTAAGAAAAGAAAAAAGATAAAATCTCCTAATATGAGAGTAAAATAGCTTATCATCCCCGTAAATGTTATTTATTCTGTTTTTCTAATTAATATATTACAGTATTTTTACCTTTCGAAAAATTAAAATATTTTTATTATAGAGATGTTGAAGATAGCGCAGTGAGGTGAAAAATATTATTCTTATTCCAACGTTTCATACTCACTAACTACTACTAACAAGGCCCTATTCAAAAAAAAAATAAATAAAATATTTTTTCTTATTTATATAGCCTAAATTCAGTTTACGACTCTGTTCTTTTCATGACAGATAAATTTTTAATTAAAATAATAAGATAAAACAAGCAAAAAACCAAAGGAGAATATCGATTCAACAGTTTTTGACTTACAGTATATCCGATTTTTGAAAATTCATCTGCTTCTCTAATGTAAAAATACAGTTTCCAGGTTGAAGAGAATGAAAATTTCGTTATAAATAAGGCAAAAATTTTATCTTATTATTTTATTAAATTTTTTGGCCAACTTGATGCGTGCGCTGTTAAGTTTCGTCTTATAAGACATCATCAGAGCCTCAATTTAAGAAGATCCATCAAAAAAATTAATTTTAATGGATGCGATGCGATATGTTTCCATCCCACGTTCTGTTATTCTAATTGGATTTGGAAAGTTATTGTCAGTGTTACTAAAAATTTTAAATTATTAAAAAATTGCTATTTCGATCAAGAGAGTTTTATAGTACTCGAAGTCCTACCGTGCTTGGATTCGGCTTCTTCTAATTTGGCAAGTAGAAAACTAGCAGCTGTAGGTTTATGCCCGACGGCCGTCGTCGCCAAACTCCCCGTGCTAGTAGATACATTGCTCGTATTGGTGTTAGTGGGTGTGCTCTCACCGGGACAAGAACTCGAATCATCCGGGTCCAAAATGGGTGAATTGGAGCCACTACTACTTGGACCTGCACTAGGGTGATCATGATCACTGCGAGGACTAGCGGGCCAACCGCGCGCCGGCGCCGGGGACTCTGTCATCGCCGTCCTTGAAGGGCAACGTCCGCTAGTATCAAACGATTTACTGACGAATTGCGTTAATTGTTCCATCGTTCACATTGTATAGTCTCCTAACTATGTCCACTCTAGCACATGTTAAGTGAGCAACTGATGGGCCCGTGTGGGGCAGAGGCACGTGTCAAAAGGATTCAGACGGTGGCCACCAATGTTCCGCCCTCTCATATAGGCGGGGCTTATGCCCTTAAGACACGCCCTTCGTACCAACGCCCGCCCCCTCTGAACGCGCATAATGAACGACCCGAGGGATAGGAAGGGCGGATATTTTTAATTTCCCTCCCCGCACCTCCAACGCCGCCATTTTACCATTTTAAATTTGTAAAATGATCATGGGGCCTTATAGGCCTGACGCCTCGCCAGCTCTGGTTTAATTTCAAACAAATTTTGATAGCACTTTCGTTTATATAACCATTTGCTCTTAAATAGAAAGAGACGTAAATATAAAGCTACCACCAATAGGCTTGATTTAAATTTCTAGAGAATAATCCAAATGGCCCCTGGCCAAATTTTTTTTTATTTTTCAAAATTGCATCTAAATTTAATCCATATACTAGCACTACAGGATATAAATATACGTATGTATACATGTCTTCAAGTCTCTTTCCTTTTGTTTGGATATAAATTTCTGATAGAGAATTGGCATTCACTGCCACATTTGATAAAACATAAAGAATGTTTGGATAAAATTTATAGCCAAGAAGGCTTTAAGAGATCTGTCTAATATACTCAAAATCGGTTCAAGTAAATATTGAAAGACGTCTAAAAAAGTTTCTATTTAAGAGATAGATAGCTAGAATAATTTTTATTATATGATCTGAAAATGACAGAAGCAAAAACGTTTTTTTTTTATCGAAATTCTAAATCAACAATAAATGTTTTAGATATAACTAATAGATAAGGATTTTTTACATCAGAAAGAGGGGCGTATTTCCGAAGAGTCGAACTAGGTGCGCGTCTGGGACGGAAAACTTTAGGGGCAGCAATTTGTGAAAAAACTGCTTATAAGCGAATAAATTGAATACAAACCCCATAGAATTAGTATGTCTAACTGAAAAGTGATGTTGAAAAGTTATAAGTAATCAGACGTCCGCCGTGTTAGGATGTTTCTCAGGTTTGTCGAGGAGGGACAAGTTTAGGGGCAGAAAATGCCTAAATCCACCCCTGATCAGAAATAAGCATTCAAAAGGCTTATATAAATTTAATCGACAATCAGCCTACTCTCTCATTCTGAGAGCTGAGAAGTACTGTATATGTTAATATCAACAATCACCCCCGGGCTTAGAGTAGTTGGTAGCGTGCCTACCTCCTATACCAAACGTCGCGGGTTCGGATCCCGAGCAGTCCGATGATTTTATTTAAGCAATTTGGATACCAGATGGCTTAAATAGAAATGCCTGAACCCCCAATAGATATGTTAATAACATACGAGTATCGTTTAAAGTCTTATATGGCCCAAGTTGCCGAAAATACTGTGTGAATGGGTGTATGAGTGTGAGTGTGAATGTTTTTATAAAAAAAAAAAACTGCAGCTGGTAGGAAGTTTTCGAGACAGTCTATACTTGTCTATTTGGTAGATTCCAGAGAAGCTTTGGGAGCTGGGGGGGGGGGGGGCTAGTAGAGAGAAAGAGGCGGCTTTCGAAACTTTCTCTTTGAATTTCTTTTAAATATTATTTAACCAGAAACTCCCGAAGGATTCTGCTTAATGCCAAACAGCGCCTCAGGGACTAACCTTGTTTGTTCCACTACTTGAAAACGTATATGATATAAAGTGTACTAATAATTTATTTTATATTTTTTTCATTTAATTTCCTAGTTAGAGCAATGGATGACTTATAATATTATAAATAATAATAAAGTAATTGAAGAGAGAGATTTCGGGATAGATGAATGAATTCTAAAAGTGTTAGAATTTTTTTTTTTTTTCATTAAAATAAAAAACTTAATAGCTTAGCCTGAATTTCCCCCTGTTAAGGATGAGGTTGCTCTAAAGCCTCCTCCTCTGGAATAGACAACTTAACAAGTTTTCCCCCTTCAATGATACATATTATATATCTCCTTCCCTCACCCAGGTCATTCTCTTTACGATAGATTAGGTTAATGCACACTAGGATATAAAAGTAGGAATAGTTCATTAAATAATGAGAGTAATTCTGTAGGGGAAGTTTGGTGTACAGATAAAAGTAATTTTATCAATAGAGTTCTAAAGCCCATATAGGAAAATGCAGAAAAATTCAAAGGTCCAATAAGAGGGAGTATTTTCCTCTATGGGAGGTGATGATGGAGATTTTTTTGTATCTGAATATACTTGTATATATATAATTCGCTAATGTCCGTCTGCCTGTCTGTCTGTCACACTCTATTTAGGCAACTTCCCGTTGGAATTTTGAAATGAAACTTTATATGTATAAAGAGGACCTTCTAGGGATTACAGGTAAATTATTTTCATTCCCGAAATTCCTATAACTATTTGAGTTATTAATTCTTAAAGTTACGATTTCTCATTGAAAATGTATAGAGAATATCTTAGATACTAGATGGGTTAAATAAAAATGCCTGGACCCTAATTTATATAAATTCATAAATAACGGTTATCGTAAAAGTCTTAAATGGCCTGAGCAGCCGAAAAGACAGTGTGAATGTGGGATTGTGAATGAGAAAATAGTGTGAATGATTTTTATAAAAAAAATTTCTTTTCAGGGCCCTCTGGGCTTGGCGTAGAGGTTAGCGTGCTAACCTCGTATACCAAACATCGCGGGTTCGGACCCCAGGCAGTCCGATGATTTTATTTAAGCCATTTGGATACCAAATGGCTTAAATAAGAATGCCTGGACCCCTAATATAGAAAAATTCATAAATAACGGTTATCATCAAAGTCTTATATGGCCTAAGTTGCCGAAAAGACTGTGTGAATGAAAAAAAGTGTGAATGTTTAAAAAAAAAAAAAAAAAAAAATTTCTTTTCATAATTAAAAAAAGCCTGAGCGGGCCCGAGCCACCTGAGGGGGACAAGGGGGTGAAGCCCCTGCCTAGATGCCAAAGGCGGGCGACACGGGTTCTCATAATTAAAAAAAGGCGAGGGTCCGCCGCAGGCGGGCCCGATCCAGCTATTTACAGTAAAATGAAAATATTTTTGCGATTTAAAAAAAAATCGAGGAAACTGGCTTATAAATTCAGATCTAATCATACTATCATTGATTTGATTCCACCTCCTGAGGAAGGAAGCGGGAACCCGCTTAAAGCAAATTCCAAGAAAGAATATTGTAGACAGCCAATAGAACTCACTTTCCTATTCATTTTGAATTAAAATATTCAATATAAGATTCGACATTCTATTAATATAATACTCATTTTTCCCCTTAATTCTCGTGAAACTTATTGAAAATCTCACATATAAGGAGCTTAATGGAGCTCCACCCTATCAATTTAACTTCACAGAGTGTTTCTTTCAGATTTTATGCCTCTCCCCCTACCACTAGCCGAGCGCCTCCCTCCTACCGTTTTCGCTGGTTGCGCCTTCCATTCGTTGCCAGGCACGCGTTTCAAGCACAATTGATGCCTACTCTCCAGGCGCTCAGGCTAAGACGAAGCAATTTCCGAGAATACAGTATTACTATTTCTATTGAATATATATCTTTATCGAGGTTATTTTACCATTATCTATTAATAATTAGGCCAGGGGCGGATTAATGCAATTTTGTCGGGGGGGGGGGGCGGTTTTTTTTTATTTTTTATTTTTTTTTATTTAGGAACTTTTGGGCATCTATTGCCATTTAGACCCCTTTCCTATTTATTTAAATTGATTGGTATAATTAAAATAATTCATAGCTTTATTTTTACTCTCTCTTACCTATATATAAATATATAGAGATATAAAGTTGTATTCATTTCAAAAATTTAATGTCAAGATTTTGATGGATATACACGTTTTGAGGTCCCCTAAGTCCAAAAAAGGGTTTTCGCAACATGGTATGTCTGTGTGGTGTCTGTCTGTCTGTGAATAAAATATCTCAAGAATGAAAAGAGGTTGGACCTCAAAATGTGTATTTCCATCGAAATATTGACATCGAATTTTTGAAATAAATGCAATACTTTCTATATATTAACATATAAGCCTACAGGTATGAAAAGGTAAAAAGGAATTCAAATTCTTTAAATTTTTACATTTTTTATAGGAAAATCTCTAATAAATTATCGATATATAGTAACGTTCTCGGCTCAGCAAAAATATTGTTTTCAATTTCATTCAAATATATAACCATTTTTAATGCAAATCAATTATTCATCGTGGCTGGCTGGCCGGGTTTAGGGCCAGAGTGAGAGAGGCTCGCTATTAAATTAGACAATTTCCATTTGGTCAAAAAATTACCGCCCGGGCAAAAGCTCTCGCGATGAACAAATGAAATTAAGTGATACATTGGCTTGGTGGACTAGGATGGAGAGGGAAGCCTCCTGAGGGACTGGCTGACTTCCTCTCCTGCCCTTTTTTTCGCTCACTCTCTATGAAAAACCAATTGAACATTGTATCATGGTCTAATGCCCCTCCAGGGGTGAAAGCGAAAGAAAAACAAGCTCTTGATTTTTCAAAATTCAATTTGCAATTTAAATAAAGAAAATTAAATTTAAAATTATTTAACAGATATAAAATGCATTTATAAAACTAGGTATAAAATAAAAGTACCATGATGATAATAATAATGTTAAATTTTAAATTGGATTAAAATGAAAAAAAAAAAACATGAATAATAGGAAAAATATAAAGTAAATTTAAACGTAATTATTGATATAGGCTATAACTGTGTATAATAGTGTATTATAATTTCGCTTCAAGGTGCGCGTCTCGAAAAGCCGTTTGAAGACGATTGACTACCGAGTTACTCTAGGCGGCAAGAAATGGCGTTAGTTTTTCCCATAGGGATACAAGGGATTTATTCCATTTCATTTGAAAGATTTCAGCTAATTAATTAAGTGTAAAAAATTAATTATTTTTTAACACAATGATTACTAATTTAATTATCTATAAGATATAGAGCGAATTTTTTAAAAATATCTTTTATTTAATGCGATTAATCTAAAAAAAATTTCATTTTTTTGAAAATCAAAAAAAAGGGTTTAAGCCTTGCCCCCCTTTTTTATTTCATTTCTTAGGGGTTGTGTTTGGCCTGGCGCCGGGGCGGGGGGGGGGGGGGGGGGGGGGGGGGGGGTGGTGGGAGAGGGGGGGGGGTTGTTTTTTTAAAAAAAAAAAAAAAAAGGGCTTCTATAAGTTGTAAATATTTTAAATTGCTTTAATTTAAAAAAAAATTTGAGGTCGATAGCTTCAAAATTGTGGCCGCTGGAATCTCCTAAAATTAGCACCCTGAGAAGCGCACCTTAATAAAGAACTTTGGAAGACATTCGTGAAAAATTTGAAAAAAAAAAAAAAAAAAAGAACAAGGTATTTTGTGAAAAATTTGAAAAAAAAAGAACAAGGTATTTTGTAAAAAATAAATTCCCCAATCAAAGAACCTTTTTTCTTAATAAATAAATCATATCATAAATAATGAAAAAGGAAAAAAACTGTCATTGAAAGAAGAGAAGAATCATCCATTAATTATTTTAACAAAAATATAAAATTCAATTAATAAAATAAATAAAATTTTTATATAATTTACTAAAATGTAACAAATATAGTTTTTTGGCCAATTTGGAGTAATGAAAATCATGATATGATCAAATGGACCAATTATTAATATGGGCCTTTGGCTCTAGAATAACGATAAAGCATAAATTATTAACATGCTATCTTAGTTAATCACTTTTGCCTGGTATAATAAAAAATTGACTTACCCTTGAAGACTGTGAAGAAGGAAATTCGCTGACTTTCCAAACTGATTAGGAAAGAGAGAATTAGGAAAAAAGGTGTTAAAAGAAAAGTTCAGGATTGCTTTGTTCAAGAAGATAAAACTGATTCTGAGAGAAAGAAAATAATTGACTGAATTCAAATAAAAAGATACTTAAAAAAAATCTGGTGTGACTGGTCCTTGGGTAATCTAAAGTTGTGTGCTGTGCGACAAGCACACCAGATTTTTTGTAATTTGCCTCATCGGAAATATTAAAAAGAAAAATATTAAAACTATCATGAATATGAGAGAAGATTTTAATATTTCACAATTTGTTGGCAGTTTGAGAGCCAAACACAGCACAATTCTTTTTACTTTTTTTTTTAAGAAAATAGATATATGCATACTCTTGTCCGAGGCCTCGTTTCACTCGAGAGATGACCGTATGTCTCAATTTTTATTTCCTCTAGCACCCTAGCAAAAAAAGAGCGATGCTCAGCTGGTCATAAGCCATAAATCGCAGGCCTATTACAATGCTATTAGCTTGGCGATATCGGCTCCCGGCCTTTGCTCAGATGGTCATCTTAATAAATAACAACTCCAACGGCCAGAGGAAAACATCAAATGGAATATTTTATTGGCTCGATAAAGTGCCACTCACTCCTTGATGTTTGTCTTATAAATAATATTCCGAGACGATAAATGCTAGAGGAGGGAAGGGAAATTCAATTTTCATAATATAGATACACTTTGATTATATAAATAAATTTTTATTTATCCCCGAAAAAGTTTTTAGAATAATTTATCTCTAAAAAATATTTTGTATGTTTATTAGGGCTTTCACGTTGGAGGGGTGATTTTTATTTTAATCTAATTCCCAGTTCTAAATTCGCTCTTTATTATGTTATTTACTAGATGGTGTGGCATTTGAACCAAGGGTCGCGTGTTCGTATCTTGTACCATGTGACAAATATTTATTTAAATTAAATTGGCTATCAATCAATTTAAATAGAGGCGGGGTCTAAATGGCCTTCGATGCCGAAAAAAGACCTTAAATGAAATTACTAAATGGTGTGGGGTCAAAACATTTTTTCGTGGCTTAAAAATGACATCAAGAGGTGTCAGTCACGTTAAGAAGAAAATATTTATTTTGATGCCAAAATTTCAGGATACACACATACTGTCGAACACATACACAGGTGAACCATGGCCGTTTGCGCCTATCACCAAACTCCTTCAGTTCATCTAAATCTTAAATTAATGACCTGGTTTAAGAAATAATCATTTTTTTAATAAATTTATTAATTAAAAAGGATTAACGGATTTAGCGCTCGAAACGTTGAAAGAGAAATATGTTTTATTTAATAATAATTTGTTGACTCTTCTTCATATCAATTCATTTTATTCAGAGTATAAAATTTAAAAGAATAAAGAAAATAATAAAAAATTTGTCAAATTTTAAAAAGTGGGAGTCAGGACCATGTAGTGGGCGTTCAATTCTCCACTATAAATCACAAAATAAAAAAAAATACATTAGAAAAATAAATAGTGATGAGAAGGGGCTGTAGATATTGAATTGGATATAGGAGACGTAGTAGCCAAGGAATTAAATAAAAAAAAAAACTTAATCGTCGACGTTTCGGTCGCAAATCACGACCTTCCTCAGAACGATTAATTGTCAAAATGAAATCGTCCTGACGATTTTTGGAGGATTCCCAGTCACACCTCAAGCAACTGACGATTAATTTCAACATCAAACCGACGATTAATTGTCGAAATGAAATCGTCCTGACGATTAATTGTCAAAATAAAATCGTCTTGACGGATTGTCAAAATAAAATCGTCCTGGGCAAGGTCGTGATTTGCGACCGAAACGTCGACGATTAACAATTAAATAAGTTTATTTATTTCCTTGGCTGCTCCTATATCCAATAGAAAAATAAATATTAGAAATTATAAAATATATTTTATATTCTTTTTTTTTTTTTTTGAAAGGGGGCGTCAATCGCATGGGTCGTTCAAATTCACACCTCTTGGAAAAATATTTCTGATTACGGCCCTGGTGGGTCTCTTCATTCATTAGTGTCCGACCTGACACGTTGTGGTTAGGCTTACCCTGAGGAGTAAATTTCATGGGAATAATACTGAGTTGGGTTCCCGTTTCCTTCCTCAGGAGGAGACATTTCAAAAGATTCGGATAATTTATTGCTATGAGGTGGATTTGAACTGGAGTTGTCTTCAATTAAGGATTATAAGCTTAACTGCTTTATCCCCTCGGCTAATCGATTTCTCTTGGTATAATAAATGAGATTAAGAATTTCCTACACATCATTTTCTCCTTTATTAGTCATTGTCAAGATCAACTAATATAGCTATTATTAATATTAAAGTTTTCATCTGATAGTATATTAAAATTTGACTAGTTTTTCTAAAAAATAGAAATTCTTTTTTTCCAATCAATCAGATGCGAATACAAATTAATTTTTTAATCACTTATTTTATTCAATCGGTAAAGAGGATTTAAAATTCATTTCAAAGCAAGAATATACACTCAATTAATGAAAAAAGTATATTTGAAAAAAGGAAGGTTTCCGTATGGAATAAATAAAAAGAATTGCATATTTTACATGAAATAGAAATTCATTATTGTTATAGCCTACAATGGAATAAATTCATTATTTCCCCTCACCTTGAGGGGCTACTAGAATTTTTATGCAGGTGAAATCTCTTTTAAATAAATAAAAATTTATGAAATTTTTATTTCATTTTCTAAAACCCGCAGTATATTCTTAAAATAAGATCAGTTTTCTCTCTTAGTCCCTGGCTCTCTCTGTCTCTCTCTCTCTCTTACATTTGTGCTTACAATTAAAACGACAGCTAACAGAATTAGTGAGTAAATCCGATATGTTACGGTTAGTTAGCCCCTCTCTACCCCTGGAGTCGAGTCAAGGGTGAGAGTTGACAAGACAAATTCACTCTAGGGGGGTTACCCTCGGTTACAGCCTCTCCGAGCACACAAAAGGGGAGAGATCACATTTTCTTTACTAATTTTTTATTATTATTGTTATTTTTATTAAGTTTCAAAAAAAAGGGATATAGATTTTTTTTATTAAACAAAAAAATGGAACTTTAACGCCAAGGAAGATTTGTTTTTATCTTAAAATTCTTTATTTATTCCTTGTGGACGTTTCAGGGGGGTCTAAATACTATCCAAGATCAGTTTGTTTCTTTGATTTTATACAATATTCGCAGATATGGGTAAAATCCTTTTTAAAAGAATTAGTGATCCGATCCACTAATCCAATCCGGCTGCTGTAAAAGGATTAGCGATCCGACAAGCTCGGGCGATCCTATCCGATTTATAAAAAGGATCGCCGTTCGGATCCGAGAAAATCTGATCTGGACTTGCAATCCGAAAATCCTGGTACGATACAGTTTCTAATGAAACTGCTAAATTAAAATCTATAGGTCTTTGGCACATATTCAGACGTTGGGATGGAAGATATTTAAAAATAGGCCTTTTTTTAAACAATCAAAGGATGTATTTATTAAAAAGTAATGTTTTAAAGGATTGGCACTCCTTTGAAAAAGATCGCAAAAATTTAGGAATCTTTCAAGCAGGATTCAATCCAATTCCTTAAATTCACCCTTTTTTACTTTCTCTTACCTATGTATATGGGTGATTCTTTTACAAACCGGACACTTTCTGACCGACATGTCTTTGATTTGGATGAAATTTTTTTTTGGGGTTCTATAACGAAAAAAAAGATAGCCATCCGCGAGGATTTTTCTTTTTCTTTAATATTTTGGGAAATATCGAGGGTCGAAAATGTTAAAATTTGATGATTTTCTGCTTAGACGCTCACTTTTAAAAATTCATAACTCTGGTTCTATTTGAGCTAGAAAAAAACTTTTTTTACCATTTTAAAGCTAAAGAGTG
>JAKCPI010012584.1:0-16050 GCA_023213315.1 Euborellia annulipes
CCCGTCTATATTGTAAAATTTTCCCCAAATTTCGATTTAAAACCCCATTTTTCTAATAAAACATCTACTTTTTACAAAAATTTCCTGGGAAAAATATAGCAATAGCAACAGAATCCAACAATGTTTTAGATGTCAGGCTCTGGGCCACCTAGCGATAAACTGCCAGCTAAAACAAAAGTGCAGAAAAATGCTCAGGCGAGCATTTAAGTGAAATCTGCAACGCCACTTTCTTAAAGTGTGCTAATTGCAACGCTGCACATTCAGCTAGTAGTCCAGAGTGCCCGGCCAAAATTTCATATCTTCAAAAAATTTCGGAGAAAAAGTCATTAAATTCACTGCCAGCCAAACAAATTCCAGTTATAAATAACGAAAATTTTCCAAAACTACCTCAAAATAAAGTCATACAGCCAGCAAATACAAACCCCTCAGAAAGCAGTCCCTCACAAATTAAGCAGGTGCAATCACCCACTCCCATATGGCCTGCCAGATCCCAACAAAGCCACTCTACTAACAATAGTCAAAACAAGCAAACGCAGGAAGAGTTCACCATCAATTTCAAACATTTCTTCATAGAAATGCTTTCAATAGTCTTTAAATTAGTCGAGGCAAAGGACACCAACGAAAGAAAAGCCATTCTCCAGGAGGAAGGAGAGCGCATCCTATCAATATGGCCCTAAATTTCAAATTAAATTTAATCTACTGGAATGCGAATGGCATCCAACACAAAATCGCCGAATTAATACATTTCCTAAATGAGAGGAACGCCCATGTGTGTGCCATTTCAGAAACCCTTCTCAATACAAACTCTCGAGTATTTCTCCCTGGTTACAAAATATTTAGGTCCGACGGTGCCAGAGGCGTTCTCCTGGCCGTCAAACAGGAACTAAACCCCAAACAGGAAAGCTTACCTCCGACTGACCATCTCGAAGCTGTTGCAGCCTCTATATCTTCTCCTGCCGGTAAAATCACTCTTATCAGCCTGTACAACTCCCCCGCCAGACAAAATCCGCTCGACTCCAAATCCCTTAAAAAACTTTTTAAATTTAAACAATAAAGTGATCCTCATGGGCGACCTAAATGCTAAACATCCCAACTGGGGATGCTCCAGTGCAAACAAAAACGGCCGCACTCTCAGTACTTTCTGCTTAAAAGAAAATATCAAAATTCATTATCCCACTGAGCCTTCACGTTACCCCCCAAATGGCATTTCAAACCCAAGCACAATAGACCTAGCCCTTACAAAAGGCCTAGCCACATACGATGCAATCCCAACCAGCTGGCATGCTCTGAGCTCTGACCACAACCCCATAGCCCTAAAATTGAAACATGTCACATATATCTATAGCCACAAAACATTCAACTTTAAAAAAGCGGACTGGAAAGCTTACAAACTTTACATAAATGAACATCTCATCCTATCAAATATCACATCCACTCAAGAAATAGAAGAAGCAGTTACCCACCTAACAGAAACAATCACAGATGCCGCAAATCGTAGCATTCCAAAAACAGTTTCTACCTTCCCATTCCAACCGTTGCCTCAGGATATCCAAAATTTAATCAAGTTAAAAAACCAAGTACGGAAAATCTGGAACCAAAAACATCAACCTAACGTTCGGCCATGGCTAAACAAATTATCTTTCCTCGTTCGGCAAAAAGTCGCTCTCTGGAGACATCAACTCTGGCTCCGCAAACTGGAAAACCTAAACCCCACCTCAGGATCACTATGGAAGATGGCCAGACGTCTACGTGGTCAAAGGTCTGAGATTGGACCTCTAGATGGGCCCGACGGTCGAATATACTCTAGAGACGAACAGGTAGAAATTTTGGCCACTTCCTACGAGAAGCAATTCATAAACAAAGCCATTTCGAAATTAACCCCATCAACCATCCTAAAAAAGAGCAAAAAACTTTTAGAAGAAAGAGGAGAAGAGCCGCCCCCAGGAAAAATCAAGCCCAGCCACATAAGAGAAGCCATCAAGAAAATTAAACTCAAAAAAGCCCCCGGCCCAGACAAAATTCTACCCTGCATGGTAAAAGCAATCCCAGGAAAAGCAGTATTATTTTTTTCTCGCATTATTCAGGCTATCATCGACCAAAACCACTTCCCGGAAAAATGGAAAATAGGCGAAATCATCCCCGTGGCAAAACCGGGGAAAAACCCTCAGGATCCAACCAGTTACCGTCCAATATGTCTGCTCTCCATACTCGGCAAAGTCGCTGAGCAATTCATTCTAAACTGGCTACACAAAGAAATAGACCGGCTAAATATTCTCCCACCACATCAATTTGGCTTCAGAAAGTTCCACTCAACAATAGACCAAATCACCAGAGTAAACAGATACATACAGAGAAACCTAAAATTTAAAAAAGCCACCGGAATGATATTACTTGACATCAAACAGGCATTCGACCAAGTTTGGCACCAAGGGCTCATTTTCAAACTCCTAAAATTTGGTTTTTCAAAATCACTTCTAGAAACACTCATGAGCTGGCTTCAAGACAGATACTACTACGTACGTTTAGAAAACCATAAATCGACAGTCAAACCTATCCACTCCGGTGTACCCCAGGGCTCTCTCCTCTCGCCGACTCTCTACATCCTCTACTCCGCAGACCTACCTATCGACCCGCACGTACAAATAGCAACCTACGCTGATGATATAGCAATATACTACAGCAACAAAAATTTCAAATGCCTGAAAAATAGACTAGAAAACTACGCAATACATATCCAAGAATACCTCACCTACTGGAAGCAAGCATTAAACCCCACCAAATCCGAGGCCATCCTATTCACCAAGAAGCGAAAATATCTACACACGACGATAGACATCGGGGGTTGCTCTCTAAGATGGAATCCCGTCGTGAAATACCTCGGACTAAAATTTGACCGTAGATACAACTGGCTTGCACACTGCAAGACTGCAGCATCCACCGCAAAAACAGCAAAAAGAATACTCTG
Source organism: Euborellia annulipes (assembly GCA_023213315.1). Classification (NCBI taxonomy): domain Eukaryota; kingdom Metazoa; phylum Arthropoda; class Insecta; order Dermaptera; family Anisolabididae; genus Euborellia; species Euborellia annulipes. Next base: position 2,966 of record JAKCPI010012584.1, read on the forward strand.
GCCTCTTCTGAACAGAAGAAGTCCGCTTCCCATTGACTACAAAATCCAACTCTACACGGCAATAGTACGGCCCAGGCTCAGTTACGGTGCTCCCATCTGGTCCAAATCTGCTTCTCCCTCCAGCATTCTCCTCCTTAAAAGAGTACAATCCACAACACTTCGCCTCATCGCTCATCCACCTCCAGGCATTACAAATGCTATAATAGAAGAAGCTCTTCAACTCGAAGGTTTAGAAGAATTTTTAACGAAAATCACCAAAAGACACGAAAATAGACTGGAAGTCCATCCAAATCCTCTAATTGCAAACAATTAACGTAACCTAAATGTACCTGAAAATAAAAAACTTACTTTCTTGTGTTCATTTTTTTTTTCTTTCCTTCTTTCTTCTTTATATATAAAAAATCAAACATAGGGTTTTTTGAATTTTTCCCTATAGAAAAATAATTGTAAAAATGTTCAAAAAAGCCTAATAAAATAAAGAAGAGAGAGGAAAAGAGCTTGTCTCGGAGCCTCTAATAATAGTATTGTGCAAGACATTCGCCAAGTGCGAGACAATGTATAATGTTAATGGTGAAATAAAAATGATTTGATTTCATTTTTTCATTAAGAGAAACAGGAAGCCTAATTGGGAACTGATCGAAGAAGTTACTCATGTTTTTCCCGATAAGATGGCGTTGTGTGTCATAAAAAGTATGCCCAAAAAATCAAAAATTTGCCAAGAGATGTCAGAATGGTAGCTCATAATATTTAATGCATTTGGTTGATTTTCATTGATCTTTTAACAATAAATACTTTATAAATGTTATTATATATTATGCAAGGTCTTTAAATACACAGGTTGGCCAGAAACTAGTAAACAAACAATTTTCAGGTCACAGTTTTTGATATGTCCACGTCATGAAGCTCCTCCTTGCTTATATTTTTCTATTTGGCTTCGGACTAAAAAAATTTAGACCCTGGTATTTATACTACTTTTTTAATAATATAGATTTTTATAAATTGTTTGTTTCGAACGATTTTTTACAAAGGGAGGAGATCCATGACGTCACTCTCTTGAAATGGAAAAAATGTAAACAAACCGAGTTTGACCCCCCCCTGATATTATGTATCTTTTATAAAAGCATAAAAATATATAAATATAGGCTAATACTATATCAGCTTTTACACTAGCCTGCCATCTATTGCAAGAATGCTGAACTAATTTGACATTTAATTTTTAAATAAATCATCTAAGCTTATTTTAAAAATTTCTTAATTAATATGTGATTAAAAAAAATAATAATAATATATATATAATAATACTATTATTATTATTATTATTATTATATTATTATTAATAATAACAATAAATTCATTTTTAAATTTAAAAAAAAAAAATTAAAGCTTATTGGGACAGATTGTTTTTTTGTATTTGCTTGATAATTAATTACGATAATTTTTTAATAAGTCATTAAACATATTATAGCTCCATGTGTAATAGTCTAGTTTTTTTTTTTTTTTTTTTTAAGTACGTTTAGACGTCGCTCCTGAACCCCTTTAAAATGGAATTAAAAAAATACATTTTTTTGTTCATCTCTTCTGAATTATTTATTAGAAAAAAAATATTTTTTTTTTCATTTTTCTTCCTCCAATTTGATATTTAAACATAAAAAGGAAAATATTATTTGCAAATTATTTCTTTCTCTCTCTCTCAGGGTAGAATAAATATTTAAAGATAATTTCTCGTCACTGATGATTGTTACGTCAAACGTAATTTTGTGATTATTTTATTTAGGAAAAAGAGAAAAGAAATTAAATTTTAATATACGGTAGCGTGCATTCATTAAACATTAAAATAAGAGAAAAAGGAATTTCAAGAGGGAGTTTTTTTTTTTTTTATTCATTAAAGAGGAAGGAAGAATTGTGGAAAAGGAAATAAAAAGAGATTATTTGAAATGTTGGTTCGTTTTCAACTATAATTCTCCTTAAGTGGTGTTGCTGAAGTTGGTATTTATGAAAGAAATTTTCATTTTTCGGACATTAAAGCACTTTAATAGATTAAAAGCTAATTTTTTAATATGTTATTAATCACTATCACATACGTATAAAATAAAATTTTGAAGCAGATCTGACGCAGGGTTATCGTGTAATTAATTATTAAAAAATTGAAATTTAGCATTTATTCTATGGGGAAAATCGACGAAACGCACACATATCGAATTATATAGCCACCTCTGCAATAGATACAAAAACAAAAAACTTACATTTTATCAATTCACTTCCGAGGAATACGTTAAACATAAAATCAAAAGTTTCTGCCGTCCGCTTTTAAAGATATGTTAACAAGAAAGTCAAAAAAGTCCCGAAAATGACAGTCGCCAATATTTAAAAATAAGGAAGATTTGAGAGTGAGACCAGTCTGGCAACGTCGCATAACATAATTGTCTTTTCTCGATGTCAGTTACATTTTTTTTTTTCAATTTTACGATATTTTTTCTCGCAAATCGTCCATTGTGTTTAAACTGATTTGCATTAAACATTGTAACATATTAAATAAAATAAAATTTAAGGCGTTTAAGATATAAAATAGATAGCTGATGAATGCAATGTTGCCAGATCTATATTACGTGAATTACTGCTCAAGTCAAAAGTCATTCATTTATTATTTTTGGTAATTAAATTATTACCTTAATACAATTATAAACTATGATAGGTCACGAATAAATTATAATAAGGAATTTTGGCATTCAAATTTTTAATTTTCTTAAAAAAAAATTTAGATTCTATTATGACTTACGATGTACTATCCGAACAACCTTAAAATCTCTCAATTTGGTGAAATTATAAATATTATATTCTAGTCACATCACCCGTCTTCGGCGGGGACATCCCTCAAGAGCCCTTAATGCGGTTCAATGTTTTTGTTTGTAATTTACTCAAAAAATAACAAAAACTTTTTTTTTTTTTTTACAGTGTAATTAGATCAAATTATAAACAGTTTTGATGCCAGATTTATACGGTAAATTCAAAGTGGGAGGGAATATTTCATTAGAGGGAATTGTTTTCATCCAGGGATCGACCTTTTCTTTAGTGTCAGACAGACAGTTGGTTGCAAGCAACCAAGATTTACAACTTTAATACTTGTTCCCCTCTCTCTCTAGTGGTAACCGTAAAAGCGAGGAGAGTGTGACACGTCTTTTGGACAGAACTTTTGACAGAACGTTCTTGTTTTTGTCTCTGAAATATACACAATCTATCGACAGTCGTTTCTTCTTGCCACTCCATTACGTCACTCCCTTGAGAGCATTTATAGTTGTATAGGATAAAAAAAAAAGAAGGTAATATTGAGAGAAGAAGGGTGACATTGTGGTCTAAAACATTTTAAAAGAAATCTCATTTATTTCTCCTGCCAAAGACTTCAATCACTACTTCAACTCTCCCCGATAAACATTCAATTTACGTCAAAAATATACTAATCTCTTTTAACATATTTCTTTACACGAAGGTGTTACGCATTTTTTTCCCAATAAGCGAGCGTTGTGTGTCATAAAAATTATGCCCAAAAAATCAAGTAGTTCAAATATTTGCCAAGAGATGTCAGAATGGTAGCTAATAATATTTAATGCATTTGGTTGATTTTCATTGATCTTTTAACAATAAATACTTTATAAATGTTATTATTTATTATTATCTTTTATAAAAACATAAAAATATATAAATATAGGCTATTAGGGGATCGGCTGTTAGACTAGCCTGCCATCTATTGCAAGAATGCTGAACTAATTTGACAGTTGATTTTTTTAAATAAATCATCTAACAAGGGGAGGTCGCCACCTGTGGGTCACCGATTTTATTCATATTTGGTGAAGTTAAAGTACACAACCCCCTAATCATCTGTGCAAAATAATAGGTCGCGCTTCTCAAGCATTTCCGAGAAAAATCGATTTAAAAATTAGCACGCACGTTATGTGTGAAACTAGTTGAGTCCTTGTCGTCAAGGAGCGTGGCTCAGCGCTAAGGTTCCTGACTTCAAAAACAGTGGTCACAAGTTCGAATCCCGTTCGCGCAATTTTTTTTTTTTTATTATTATTTATTATTTTTTTATTTATTAGCTAATGTAAATTGTTATAATTAATAGAAATATTAATTAAATGATTTTAAATTTGCAGATTTAATAATTTAAAAAAAAATTAATAAAAATGCTCCAAAATCAATTAAAAAAAATATTTTCTTATATTAAAATGTTCTTATACCATTTATTTTAGGATGTTTTTTATGTTAGGATGTACTTGAAATGAAATAAAATTAAACATTATTTAACATTTATTTAATTTTCATCGTCGGAGTCTTGTGGATTGCAATGATTTGGGTGAAATTCGTCGTAAAAACAAAAAAAACAATAATGGTTTTTGCACCATGCACATATAATAAATGAATTTTTTTTGCAGGAGCAATACTTGATTTTGGAGCATTTTTATTAATTTTTTTTTAAATTATTAAATCTGCAAATTTAAAATCATTTAATTAATATTTCTATTAATTATAACAATTTACATTAGCTAATAAATAAAAAAATAATAAATAATAATAAAAAAAAAATTGCGCGAACGGAATTCGAACCTGTGACCACTGTTTTTGAAGTCAGGAACCTTAGCGCTGAGCTACGCTCCTTGACGACAAGGACTCAACTAGTTTCACACATAACGTGCGTGCTAATTTTTAAATCGATTTTTCTCGGAAATGCTTGAGAAGCGCGACCTATTATTTTGCACAGATGATTAGGGGGTTGTGTACTTTAACTTCACCAAATATGAATAAAATCGGTGACCCACAGGTGGCGACCTCCCCTTGTAAGCTTATTTTAAAAATTTCTTAATTCATATGTGATTAAAATAACAATAAATTCATTTTTAAATTTAAAAAAAAATTAAAGATTATTGGGACAGATTGTTTTTTTGTATTTGCTTGATAACAAAAAAATTAATTACGATAATTTTTTAATAAGTCATTGAACAAATTATAGCTCGATGTCCCGATAATCTCTTATGAATTGAATTCATTAAAAAAAACCGCATTGAAAAATTCCTTATAATAGTCTAGTTTTTTGTTAAAGTACTGAATCCCCTTAATCTGAAAAAAATTTAAAAAACCAAAAGATAAATAAATGTTGTATATTTTAAGAGTAATTAAATATAAGGCTTAATTAATTTTTTCTCAAAAGAATAAAAGCGGACTTGAGTTATTTTTGCTCTGAACCCCTCATATATACCTACTATTCTGAATCATGCCGTTTTTCTGAGTAAAATGATAAACAACACTTGTATCTAAATTTAATGTAAACATTTAAAAAAATTTGAGGCGAGAGGTTGGCCATTTTTATATTAATATAATAAATTAGAAATTAATTATTACGTATTTGAGATGTTTATTTTGATTATGATGTCATCTTTTAATTGTTAGTTTTTTTTTTGTTTTTTTTTTTTTATTTAATCTCATGTATTTGTTTGATTTTTGTTGATCTTTTAATAATTAAATATATATCATTTATAAAAGTATCAAAATATAGGCTCGTAGTCCTGAATTTGCCGTTAATTTTTAAATAAATACGAAATTTATTTTTCACTTCATATTCATTAATATAACACACATATCTCTGTGATTCATTCAGCAACCAATTTTGGATGGGTGACCATTTTATTAAACACTCTTTGGTGGCGCAAGCAGACTAGAAATTTTTCCCTAATCAAATCAATAAATATTGACCTTGATGAATTCCCTAATGCATTTGCATTAATGTGATGTAAAGTGAATAGAAATCAGCCAGTTTATTTTTCTTATTAAATCCCCCTCGAATCTATCCACCGATATAATGTATTATTATATAATTAATTATTCCCCGGAATTTGTTAATTATTATGTTAAGTTTGTAAATTACTTAGTGCAATTTGTTGATTATGCATGCAGGGTTATTATGTTGATTTATATCCGTGTGTATATATATACTCTATTAATTAAACTTTTAACGATTATACTAGCCGTTCCGCCCGCCTGTGACGTAGGGATGGAAAAAGTTCTTGAAAAGTCGATTTTCGATTCGCGGAATCGACTTGATCATTTCTGAAAGTTTCTTTTTCGACTTTTTATTAAAAACTCTATAAATTAAATACTCTATATTTATATATTTAAAATATAAGATTTATTTAGTGTTTAAAAAGGGGGTCAGGGGTTTTAACAGGTGGAGGCTCGTGGCTAATCGGATAAACTGCGAGTTGTCCACCCAACTCGGGTTCAAATCCCACTTGCCGATGAAAATTTTCAAACATTGCCAATATCTCCTCCGTCGCTCTGTAATTGGAGTTAATCTCTTTTGAGAGATGAATAAAAAAAAAAAAAAAAAAAAAAAAATTAAGAGAGGACGGGAGCCTTCACGGGACACAGCAGCCAAGTGAAAATAAAAAATCTGGTGTGACTGGCGCACAGCACACAACTTTCTCTTACCCTTCGGTAAGAGAAAGTTGCGCACCGTGCTGGTCACACCAGATTTTTTGTGTCGAGATATATTTAGTTTCCGATAGCACCTTAGTTTCAAACTTTGATTTTAAATGTTGACTGCTTCAAATAAACTATGGTTATTTTTCAAAATTTTAATCTCATATTTGGACATTTTATACACAATATAGAATCGTAAATAAATACAAAATTTCATAAGAATTGGAAAAAAAAAATTTTAAATGCCTAAAAAGTTCTAAAGGGGACCCCCTTTTGAATCGAAATTAACATACAAATCCCTATAGGAAATTAACATTGTTCCTATGCGAAGATGAGGTGGAAAGGGAATTTAAAAAGAGTAGAGAGAGACGATAATGTTTGCAAGTGGGAGAGATATATATATATTTTTTTTTTTTTTTTTTTTTTTTTTTGGAATGGGTGCATAAGGTCCGAAGACCTATAATGACCAATAGTCACATGCAGCCAGGAAGAAAATAAAAACAAAAGGAGAAGCATAAAGGGGAAACTCAACTGCGGGAACTGAGAAGATGCCTGTTGAGGTTAGACTTGAAAGTCTGAAGATTGTAGGTTTTGGGGAAGATAGACGCAGGGAGCTTGTTCCAATCACGGGAGGTCATGGGGACAAAGGAAGAATGAAATTGTTTTGTTCTGTTAGTCGTGATCTGAACAGCATAGGGATGCTGGGAAGATGCCTCTCTTGTGTTCCGTGAATATGTTGCATTGGGTGGGATAATTGATTTTAATTCGGCAGAGCATTGACCATGGTAATACCTGTAGAAGAGAGATAGTGAAGATACTCTTCTTCTATGATATATGTTTTCTTGGAAACAATTAAAGACACAAATAAAATAAAAATCTGGTGTGACTGGCGCACAGCACACAACTTTCTCTTACCTTCGGTAATCGAAAGTTGTGAACTGTGCTTGTCACACCAGATTTTTTGTGTCGACATGTATTTAGTTTCCGACAGTACGGAACATTTGAATTCAGATGTAAAATTTATAAGTATGGGAAAATATTTATATTTTGTTACCATGGCAACCATTTCTCCTATCTTCTCTATGAAGCACAAGAGTAAAGTGTGCTTCAAACAATTTTGAGGGCAAAACGAGAATATACATTTGAAAGAGCATCTAAAAAATAATTGATTTTTTGAATTTTAATCAAAATCGTTAGAGCGAATTTTGAGAAAATCGAAAAAAACTGAAAAAGTACATCAGTAAAGTACTAGTACTCTTTGGCCGATTTTGATTAAAAGCTTATTTTTCCGGTCCCGGGGGTGTTTAACTTAAATATAAAATTTCAACCTCGTAGCTCAATTCCTTCATGCTTAAAATTGAACACACACACACACACACACACACACACACACACACCCACACACACAGACAGACCATGTCGCAAAAACCACTTTTTTGGATTCAGGGGACCTCAAAACGTGAAGATCCATCAAAATCTCGACACCGAATTTTTGACATGAATCCAATACTTTCTCTCTATATATATATTACATATATACATAGGTAAGAGAAAGTAAAAATAAATGGGAATTTAAATAATAATTGATTTTTAATCTAATAAAAAGAAAAAGATTTAAATTCCGTTACCATGGCAACCATTTCTATCTTTCCTATGAAGAACAAGAGTAAAGTGGTCTTCAGAAGATTTCAACGGCAAAATGAGAATATACATTTTAAAGAGCATCTAAAAAATAATTGATTTTTGAATTTTAAAAAAAAATCCTTGGAGGGAATTTTGAGAAAATCGAAAAAAACTGAAAAAGTACATCAGTAAAGTACTAGTACTTTTTGGCCGATTTTGTTCAAAAGCTTATTTTGAGCGTGTGGGAAGGTACCTAAGTTAAATATAAAATTTCAATCCGGTAGCTCAATTCCTTCATGCTAAAAATCTGTCCACACATACAGACACACGCATGCACACACATACATACAACACACAGACCAATTTGCGGGACCCACTTTTTTTGGACTCAGGGGACCTCAAAACATGTATATCCATCAAAATCTCGACATCCGAATTTTTGACATGATCGCAATACTTTCTCTCCTATATATTTCATATATAGGCTAAGAGAAAGTAATAGTGTGCTGTGCGACGAGTCACACCAGATTACTCCCCCCTCCCGAGAAACACCTCTGGATCCGCCCTTGACGTCATTATAATGAATATTGGAAATACATATACACAAAATCTGGTGTGACTGGCGCACAGCACACAACTTTCTCTTACCTTCGGTAATCGAAAGTTGTGTACTGTGCTTGTCACACCAGATTTTTGTGTCGACATGTATTTAGTTTCCGACAGTAGGGGTACATTCGATTTTCTTGATGTAAAATTTATAAGTATGGGAAAATATTTATATTTTGTTACCATGACAACCATTTCTTCTATCTTCCCTATGAAATACAAGAGTAAAGTGGTCTTCAGAAGATTTCAATCACAAAATAAGAATATACATTTTAAAGAGCATCTGAAAAATAATTGATTTTTGAATTTAAAAAAAAAATCGTTGGAGCAAATTTTGAGAAAATCGAAAAAAAACTGAAAAAGTACATCAGTAAAGTACTAGTACTCTTTGGCCGATTTTGATTAAAAGCTTATTTTTTCCGGTCCCGGGGAGTGTTTAACTTAAATATAAAATTTCAACCTCCTAGCTCAATTCCTTCATGCTTAAAATTGAACACACACACACCCACACACCCACACACCCACAGACAGACCATGTCGCGAAAACCACTTTTTTGGATTCAGGGGACCTCAAAACGTGAAGATCCATCAAAATCTCGACATCGAATTTTTGACATGAATCCATTACTTTCTCTCTCTATATATTAACATATATATAGAGGTAAGAGAAAGTAATATATACTATACTACCACCGGCGGATACTAAGTCTTGTAAGAAAAACGTCGAAATCGTCTAGTAAGAATCGATTCTAATCGACTTGAAAAAGTTTCTGAATTCAAATATCAATTCAGTTTAACCATCAGGCAAAACACAAAAAAATTCTTGCCTGATGGATAAACTGGTGTTTTTTCTTTGATGACGTTTTTGTACATAATTTCGTTAATAATTAAGAGATTTTTATGAATGAATACTTTTTTAGAAAGCCAAAGAACTATAGAATATCGTACATATATGTTTTTTGCATTCAGGGATATCTAAAATTGTATTAGGGGTGACCAAAGCAAAAAAATCTTAAAAATTTCGATTTTTTAAAACTTTAAGCCGTTTGCGGCACGTCTAAATGACCTCCGATTGGGATGAAACTTAAAATTTATATGTATTCTAACTATCTGCATAATTTGACGGGGTGTCGCGTTAAAAATAATTTGAACAATTATCTAAATCTAAATCTAATCTAAATAAAAGCCGTTTTAGAGCGAATTTTCTATTAAAATATATTTTTCTCTATATCTCTAAAACTGTGCCTGATGGAAAAATTCTAACTACATATCTGAATTCAGAATGAAAAAATGCACTAGTCTCACTAATCAAATTTCTTGTGAAGAAAACCTTGTCAATTTCCATCCGAAAAATCACAGCAAATTTTGAATTATATGACGTGAATTGTTCATTTAGTTGTTGTTGAATCGATGTTTGTGGGGTTTTCACTTTGCTTTGTTTTCCCACCCCATGCGCTGGCTGTCCTAATAACATAATTACAATTCCGAGTTGGTGGCGTATGCAAAAGGTCGCGATTTATGCACCCCTCCCCTCTCGTGTGATTAGAGTGCTGAGAGTGAGAGAGAGAGAGAGAGAGAGCATATAGGCTATACGCGTATCTAATGAACCTCTCACTCTCTCTCTCTCTCTATGAGAGTTTCTCTCTGTTCATGTCGTCATCGTTGTCGCATTTCGCATACTGAATGACTCACCCCGTTTCGTATTCATTGTTTTGTTGAAGAAGAAGTTCCCCCCCCTCCAATTTATATTCAAATGATAATTATTTCATCTCTGTTATTGTTTTTAACGTTTTCTTTGAAAATAAAAAAATTCTGTTGTGATTGGTCGCACAGCACACAACTTTCTCTTGTTGAGTTATGTGCTTGTCTCACCAGATTTTTTTGCGTCGACATATATAATTTTATATTTAAATATTTTTTATATAAACACTTGTGTTTATTGAAGCTGCTGTGGTTTGAAATATTATTATTAGATGAATTTTTAATCATAGACCACATTTTTGTATTAAATATTTATTAAAAATATATAAATATTTCGACTGCTTATTCTGCAGCCCATTATCAAGTACTATGCACTTGTTTAATTCAAGTGAACCAACTGTCATGTCCGTTACTTGCCTTTTTATATACAGCGACATCAGCGCCATCTTTTGGCATTTCTGTGAAATTAGATTCAAATTTTCCCGCTATTTTCACTCATTTCTATGAAGTTAGTCACAATTATCAAAGCAAGCGTTTACATGTGACTAACTTCATGCAGTGAAAATAGCGGAAAATTTGAATCTAACTCGCCGAAATGCCAACAGATGGCGCTGATGTTGCTGTATATAAAAAAGGCACGTAACGGACATGACAGTTAGTTCACTTGAGTCGGAGCAAGCCTGTATCTTTAATCTAAAATTTGTTTTTATATTTTTTGTCATATTGACTGAACTAATTTATACATGGAGAAAAAATTGACAAATAGATTGGGAATAATCGGTCAAGCGATAGTTTAGTCGATGGACAAAAATATTCAATGTAGGTGCAGCAACTGTGCAGTTGTCGCTGTGCGCATGCGCACAGGACACAACTGCAGATCAACTCGATTTTTTAATGCATTTTATACCGTCATTTTCCACCGTCTCATAGCGAATAGGAGGCTTAGCCTTAGCAGCCAAGAAATTAAATAAAAAACTTTTATTTAATTGTTAACAATTAAATAAAACCAACTACACCAAGCCCGGGGGCGAATTTAAGATGTAAAATTTATAAGTATGGGAAAATATTTATATTTTGTTACCATGGCAACCATTTCTCCTATCTTTCCTATGAAGTACAAGAGTAAAGTGGTCTTCAGAAGATTTCAATGGCAAAATGAGAATATACATTTTAAAAAGCATCTAAAAAATAGTTGATTTTTAGAATTTTAAACAAAATCGTTCGAGCGAATTTTGAAAAAATCGAAAAAATACATGAGTAAAGTACATCAGTAAAGTATTAGTACTCTTTGGCCGATTTTGTTCAAAAGCTTAGTGTCACATCCCATGGGGGTACCTAACTTAAAAATAAAATTTCAACCTCCTTGAGTATTTTGTTCACAGACTGTATATCGATCAAAATTTTTTGAGATGAATCCACTTACATATATAAATAAGAGAAAGTAGCCTAATGCTATGTTAAATATCCCTGAACCATGTGTATCGTTTAAAGCAGATACTGAAAATAAATATCCTTTGACTTTAATGAATTAATAATAAACTTAAGAGAGTCGATCCCAGAGGTTCGTTCGCAAATCCCAAATTACGATAGATGAATAAATATCAATTAATTTTGACCCTTTACCCTTTAAAGCCAGATTTGTTTTCTTCCCTCTCATAAAATAAATGTCTATATTAATACTCACAGAGTAGGAGGGAATTAAATTATAATTATTATTCACTCTTTAAATAACAAACACTGTGAGTGTGAATGGGAAAAAAGTGTGAGTGTTAAAAAAATCTGGTGTGACTGGCGCACAGCACACAACTTTCTCTTATCTTCGGTAATCGAAAGTTGTGTTCTGTGCTTGTCACACCAGATTTTTTGTGTCGAGATGTATTTAGTTCCCGACAGTACGGGACATACGATTTTCAAGATGTAAAATTTATATGTCAAAATATTTATATTTTGTTACCATAGCAGCCATTTCGCCCATCTTTCCTATGAAATACAAGAGTAAAGTGGTCTTCAAAAAGATTTCAATCACAAAATGAGAATATACATTTTAAAGAGAATCTAAAAAATGATTGATTTTTGAATGTTAATCAAAATCTTTGGAGCGAATTTCGAGAAAATCGAAAAAAACTGAAAAAGTACATCAGTAAAGTACTAGTACTTTTTGGCCGATTTTGATTAAAAGCTTATTTTCACGCTCCAGGGGGTGTTTAACTTAAATATAACATTTCAACCTCCTAGCTCAATTCCTTCATGCTTTAGATTGAACACACACCCCCACACACACAGATAGACAAATCATGTCTCGAAAAAAACTTTTTGAACTCAGGGGACCTCAAAATGTGTATATCCATCAAAATCTCGACATCGAATTTTTTGACATTAAACCAATAGCCTACTTTCTCTCTCTGTATATATTAACAATATATATAGAGGTAAGAGAAAGTAAAAAATAGAAAAGCAAAGAGAATTAATTAATCATCAATGGTCTTGTCATGTCTGACATGCCATTTTAATCTTTTCTAATGAAGCTCCTGTCTCTCTCAGCTATGAGAGTACCTATTCCTTTATTTCCTTTCAAAAAGAATCAATTCCAAACTTGACTTTTTCATTTATTTAAACGCAGATGCCATTATTATTTGAAATTCCTACAGATCGCCGTTTATGATGATTCCGTACACATGAAGATACAC
>JAKCPI010012585.1:0-33950 GCA_023213315.1 Euborellia annulipes
CAAACAATAGATGTCCTGAGTTTATTAAAGCTTTTGTGGTTTGAAATATTATTATTAGTACAATTTTTTTTATTAAATATTTATTAAAAATATATAAATATACTGTACAACGTTTCGACTGCTTATTCTGCAGCAGTTAACAAGTACTGTACACTTGCTCCGACTCAAGTGAACTGTCATGTCTGTTACTTGCCTTTTTATATACAGCGACGTCAGCGCCATCTGTCTGCATTTCTGTGAAGTTAGATTCAAATTTTCCCGCTATTTCCATGAAGTTAGTCACAATTATCAGAGCAAGTGTTTACATAAAAAGCATGATGTTACATGTAAACACTTGCTCTGATAATTGTGACTAACTTCACTGTAAATGAGTGAAAATAGCGGGAAAATCTGAATCTAACTTCACAGAAATGCCGACAGATAGCGCTGACGTCGCTGTATATAAAAAGGCAAGTAACGGACATGACAGTTCACTTGAGTCGGAGCAAGTGTACAGTACTTGATAACGGTTGCAGAAAAGGCAGTTCAAACGTAATACAGTATATTTATATATTTTTAATAATTCCACACCCACATTCCACACGCTGATTGCTTGGGGCCACCAATCCTGCTTTCGACGCGCTTGGCATTGCCTAACTGCAACGACTGTTGCTCTTCTTCGTTGCCAGGCCCATTTAACTTTATAATTTTATTTTTATTAAGCTTACTATATTCGATATCTTATATACATATACACATACATATCCCGATCTTCATGAAATTCACTTCTGATTCTTTGCCTAAAAAATTATTTAAACCACATAAAATCTAGAACATGTGTTTTTTTTTATTCTTCTAGCCTCCGCCAAAGGCAGACCGAGCGGCTAGTTTTAAATATTTCGTTAAAAAAATTTTTTAACGACAAACAGAAGAATAAATAAAAAAAAAAGTTTATTTATTTTATGATATTTTAAAAATTATTCTGTGTGTATGTGTGTGTCAATTTTTATATACTCATAGGTGCTCTATTAATTAAATATGCTTTGAATTTTTATTATCTTTAAAAAATTTTATCTCGTAATTGATGCAGCTGGAGTTTCCAATAATAAAAACATTTCGAAATTTGAACCATCTGTTAAATATTTATTAATAAAAAAAAAAAATAATAATAATATTCGAGAAAATAAATGAAGTCATTTCCATCACAATAGTTTGTTATAAAGCAACAAAAAAAAAAGAAAAAATTATTCGCTCAGTTCAAGGGAGGGGCGCAGAGGAAATGACCTTTGCTGCCATTTGTTTTTGTAAATAAAAAGAAAAAAAAACAATTCTATCTATTTGGACACTATTTAGATTTGATATTTTCAGAATCTTCACCTCTCGTTAGTGCTCTGCCGGCAACCCCGTGAAGTTACATTATTTCCTATCTCTAACTCCTCCTCCTGCATTCGTTTCTATCTAGTGAGCTAATTCTTATTTCTGGTTCCACCCTTTTATCCAAACTTTTCTAGCATGTTTTTTTCCGATAAGAGGGCGTTGTGTGTCATAAAAAGTATGCCCAAAAAATCAAGTAATTCAAACATTAGCCAAGAGATGTCAGAATGGTAGCTAATAATATTTAATGCGATTTTCATTGATCTTTTAACAATAAATACTTTATAAATGTTATTATATATTATGTATCTTTTATAAAAGCATAAAAATATATAAATATAGGCTATTAGGTGATCGGCTGTTAGACTAGCCTGCCATCTATTGCAAGAATTCTGAACCAATTTGACAGTTGAATTTTAAATAAATCATTTAAGCTTATTTTAAAAATTTCTTAATTAATATGTGATTAATAATAACAATAAATTCATTTTTAAATTAAAAAAAAAAAAAATTAAAGATTATTGGGACAGATTGTTTTTTTGTATTTGCTTGATAACAAAAAAATTAATTACGATAATTTTCATAGTCATTAAAAAAATTATAGCTCCATGTCCCGATAATCTCTTATGAATTTAATTCATTTAAAAAAATCCGCTTTGATAAATTGAAGAATTCCTAATAATAGTCTAGAATTTTTTTTAAAGTACGTTTAGACGTCGCTCCAGAACCCCCTTAAGGAAAAAAAAAATTTTAATTATATAACAATATTTATTATTTTTCAAGTGAGAGATTTAATTATTATTTTAATTATTTAGCTTTAATTTTTAATAAGGCAAGATAAAACTCAAATTGTGAATTTTCTGTAATTATTATAATGTCATACACACAGCCTTTTCGGCAACTCAGGCCATTCAAGACTTTGACGATAACCGTTGTAATGAATATATATATTGGGGGGTTCAGGCATTTCTATTTAAGCCATCTGGTATCCAAAGAATGGAGGTTAGAAGAGATAGGAAATTAAGCTACGGCCAGGGTTTGATTTGTGTGTATCTTCATGTGTACGGAATCATCATAAACGGCGATCTGTAGGAATTTCAAATAACAATGGCATCTGCGATTAAATAAATGAAAAAGTCAAGTTTGGAATTGATTCTTTTTGAAAGGAAATAAAGGAATAGGTACTCTCATAGCTGAGAGAGACAGGAGCTTCATTAGAAAAAGATTAAAATGGCATGTCAAACATGACAAGACCATTGATGATTAATTAATTCTCTCTTCTTTTCTATTTTTTACTTTCTCTTACCTCTATATATATGTTAATATATACAGAGAGAGAAAGTAGGCTATTGGTTTAATGTCAAAAAATCGATGTCGAGATTTTGATGGATATACACATTTTGAGATCCCCTGAGTTCAAAAAAGCGTTTTTCGCGACATGGTCTGTCTGTGTATGTGTGTGTCTGTGTGTGTCCAATTTTAAGCATGAAGGAATTGAGCTAGGAGGTTGGAATTTTATATTTAAGTTAAACACCCCTCTGGAGCGTGAAAATAAGCTTTTAATCAAAATCGGCCAAAGAGTACTAGTACTTTACTGATGCACTTTTTCAGTTTTTTTCTATTTTCTCAAAATTCGCTCAAAAGATTTTGTTTAAAATTCAAAAATCAATTATTTTTTAGATGCTCTTTAAAATGTATATTCTCATTTTGTGATTGAAATCTTCTGAAGACCACTTTACTCTTGTATTTCATAGGAAAGATAGGCGAAATGGCTGCCATGGTAACAAAATATAAATATTTTAACATATAAATTTTACATTTTGAAAATCGAATGTACCGTACTGTCGGGAACTAAATATGTCGACACAAAAAATCTGGTGTGACAAGCACAGAACACAACTTTCGATTACCGAAGCCAGTCACACCAGATTTTTTTTTAAACACTCACACTTTTTTCCCATTCACACTCACAGTGTTTGTTATTTAAAGAGTGCATAATAATTATAATCTCAGCCAAAAACATCGGAGATGCAAAAAGGGGCGCCTCGCATTATTTTTGCCCAGCGTCGAGGTGAAATCAAAAAAATGCGCCTCGCTTTTCTGATTTATATAAAAGCGAGGAAATATTTTCACTTAAATAAAACCCCTACAGAATTTTATTTGTTTCATATACCCTCGCTTTTATATAAATCAGAAAAGCGAGGCGCATTTTTTTGATTTCACCTCGACGCTGGGCAAAAATAATGCGAGGCGCCCCTTTTTGCATCTCCGATGTTTTTGGCTGAGATTTCACTTCTTTTTGTGAAATATTGTATTTAAATATTATTTAATAATTTTTGTTTATTAAATATTAAGTTATCCCATGAATAGATATTTTAATATGCATTCCAAACAGTAAAAAATAAATACATCATTTGGTATTAATTCAAAACGATAAACATAGGATTTCACCAAATTTTATAAAATTTTAGGTTTTTTATTTTTGTTATGTTGGTAAAATGTAAATACATCGTTTGGTATCTATTCAAAACGATAAACAGGATTTCTCCAAATTTTATAAAATTTTAGGTTTTTTATTTTTGTTATGTTAGTAGGATGTAAATACATCGTTTGGTATCTATTCAAAACGATAAACATAGGATTTCACCAAATTTTATAAAATTTTAGGTTTTTTATTTTTGTTATGTTAGTAGGATGTAAATACATCGTTTGGTATCTATTCAAAACGATAAACATAGGATTTCCCTAAATTTTATAAAATTTTAAGTTTTTTATTTTTGTTATGTTGGTAGAATGTAAATACATCGTTTGGTATCCATTCAAAACGATAAACATAGGATTTCCCTAAATTTTATAAAATTTTAGGATTTTTATTTTTGTTATGTTGGTAGAATGTAAATACATCGTTTAGTATCCATTCAAAACGATAAACATAGGATTTCACCAAATTTTATAAAATTTTAGGTTTTTTATTTTTGTTATGTTGGTAGAATGTAAATACATCGTTTGGTATTAATTCAAAACGATAAACATAGGATTTCACCAAATTTTATAAAATTTTAGGATTTTTATTTTTGTTATGTTGGTAGAATGTAAATACATCATTTGGTATTAATTCAAAACGATAAACATAGGATTTCACCAAATTTTATAAAATTTTAGGATTTTTATTTTTATTATGTTGGTAGAATGTAATTACATCGTTTAGTATCCATTCAAAACGATAAACATAGGATTTCACCAAATTTTATAAAATTTTAGGTTTTTTATTTTTGTTATGTTGGTAGAATGTAAATACATCATTTGGTATTAATTCAAAACGATAAACATAGGATTTCCCTAAATTTTATAAAATTTTAGGTTTTTTATTTTTGTTATGTTGGTAGAATGTAATTACATCGTTTAGTATCCATTCAAAACGATAAACATAGGATTTCACCAAATTTTATAAAATTTTAGGATTTTTCTTTTTGTTATGTTGGTAGAATGTAAATACATCGTTTAGTATCCATTCAAAACGATAAACATAGGATTTCACCAAATTTTATAAAATTTTAGGTTTTTTATTTTTGTTATGTTGGTAGCACTTCTTCTTATCACGTTAATCTATTGTATTTCTATCTGAATGGATTTATCCTAAAAATTGTTATTCCATTAGGGATGAAAATTACTAATATTAATAGATATGTTCCTAGATGACGTCATCAGGGAGCAAAATAGTCAAAATTGTCTTTTCGCCATGTTAAAGATAGGACAAATTTGAAATTTTGAATACCTCTCAAAAAGTCACTTTTGATCCAAAATGAAATTTTATATCAAAGGTATCGGGTTTTTGATAGTATCTATTTGTATTTTAAATTTCATCCAAATCGGTCCAGCAGGGAAACCTGTAGCTTTGTCTAAAAATTTGAAAATTGAAGAAAAGAATGAAAAAAAAAAAGAAAAAAAAGAAAAAAAAAAAAAAGGAAAAATAAGAGACTAACTTTTGACCTTCCGAAATCGGCAAAATCTCAACTTTGAGCCTCTGCCATTCTTTTTGGCACTGGAATTTTTTTTTGAATTCGTGCTCAAAATAATCCTTATTTATTCTAGTTTAATATAAAAAAAATTTGGCTCCGATATCTTAAAACCTTTTTGAGATATTCGCCCAGAAAGAGAAAAGTTTCTCAAAAAAATTTTTTCACGTCCCTATCTTTTATTAAGGATTTAAAATCATTCTTGATAATATAGTCTAGGGACGACTCGTCCATCTAAATGCAATGGGCCATTGGCATCTATTGGAATGTCAACTAAATGGTAGTATTAAGAGTTTCTTTGCTTTCTTTTGCTTTTCACATGCTCGGCGACGAGTCGCTCCCGCGACTCTTGATTTAATTCCCTCATACCCTGTGAGTATTAATATAGGCAACATTTAAATACCATTTATTTTATGAGAGGGAAGAAAACAAATCTGGCTTTAAAGGGTAAAGGGACAAAATTAATTGATATTTATTCATCTATCGTAATTTGGGATTTGCGAAAGAACCTCTGGGATCGACTCTCTTAAGTTTATTATTAATTCATTAAAGTCAAAGGATATTTATTTTCAGTATCTGCTTTAAACGATACACATGGTTCAGGGATATTTATCATAGCATTAGGCTACTTTCTCTTACTTATATATGTATGTGGATTCATCTCAAAAAATTTTGATCGATATACAGTCTGTGAACAAAATACTCAAGGAGGTTGAAATTTTATTTTTAAGTTAGGTACCCCCATGGGACGTGACACGAAGCTTTTGAACAAAATCGGCCAAAGAGTACTAATACTTTACTAATGTATTTTTTCAGTTTTTCTCGATTTTCACAAAATCCGCTCCAACGATTTTGATTAAAATTCAAAAATCAATTATTTTTTAGATGCTCTTTAAAATGTATATTATCATTTTTCCATTGAAATCTTTTGAAGACTACTTTACTCTTGTACTTCATAGAGAAAATAGGAGAAATGATTATTTTCCCATAGGCCTAATTATAAATTTTACATCTTGAATTCTAATATATCGGGCGGAAACTAAATATATGTCGACCGAAAAATCTGGTGTGACAAGCACAGAACACAACAAGAGAAAGTTGTGTGCTGTGCGATCACTCACACCAGATTTTTTTAAAAGAAAACCTTAAAAACAATAACAGAGATGAAATAATTATCATTTGAATATAAATTGGAGGGGGAACTTCTTCTTCAACAAAACAATGAATACGAAACGGGGTGAGTCATTCAGTATGCGAAATGCGACAACGATGACGACATGAACAGAGAGAAACTCTCATAGAGAGAGAGAGAGAGAGAGTGAGAGGTTCATTAGATACGCGTATAGCCTATATGCTCTCTCTCTCTCTCTCACTCTCAGCACTCTAATCACGCGAGAGGGGAGGGGTGCATAAATCGCGACCTTTTGCATACGCCACCAACTCGGAATTGTAATTATGTTATTAGGACAGCCAGCGCATGGGGTGGGAAAGCAGCAAAGTGAAAACCCCACAAACATCGATTCAACAACAAATAAATGAACAATTCACGTCATATAATTCAAAATCTGCTATGATTTTTCGGATGGAAATTGACAAGGTTTTCTTCACAAGAAATCTGATTAGTGAATCTTGTGTATTTTTTAATTCTGTATTCAGATATGTAGTTAGAATTTTTCCATCAGGCACAGTTTTAGAGCAAAATAGATTTTAATAGAAAATGTGCTCTAAAACGGCTTTTATTTAGAATGTTCAAATTATTTTTAACGCCGTAGAAATATGCAAATATTTAGAATACATATAAATTTTAAGTTTCATCCCAATCGGAGGTCATTTAGATGTGCCGCAAACGGCTTAAAGTTTTAAAAAATCGAAATTTTTAAGATTTTTTTTGCTTTGGTCACCCCTAATACAATTTTTGCCATCCCTAAATGCAAAAAACATATATTTACGATATTCTATAGTTCTTTGGCTTTCTAAAAATCATTCATTCATAAAAATCTGCTAATTATTAACGAAATTATGAACAAAAACGTCAGCAAAGAAAAAACACAAGTTTTTCCATCAGGCATGAATTTTGTGTTTTGCCTATATTCATTATAATGACGTCAAGGGCGGATCCAGAGGTGTTTCTGGGGGGGGGGAGTAATCTGGTGTGACTCGTCGCACAGCACACTATTTTTTTTTTAATTTCGGTAATTTAAAGGCGCATTCTGTACTTGTTTACCAGAATATAAATACAAATCAAATTTTTAAGTATTAATTTTTAAAATTTTATATTAAAAATACAATTTTTTTTTTCAAAAGTATTTTTTTTAAATCTCGGGTGGGGGGGGGTGTAATTACGCCCTTTACCGGGACACAGCAGTCAAGTGGAAATAAAAAACGTTATATCGTGTCGCCGATGTTTCGAGCGCTAGTCGCACTTATCTTCAGGGCAAGGAGAATTGTCATAAATAAGTACAGCAACAAACCATCTATGCGACCGAAACTGGTGTAGTTTCGGTCGTATAGTTGGTTTGTTGAATGGTTTTTGTTTATGACGATGTAAAATCGCACAAACATTTTTATACATGATATTAATATAAAGTACCCCCCCCACCTGTGATTGATTGATTAGTTGTTCTGGGGTTTCTCTTTGCACTGCGACCTTCTAGATCAGATCTAGGAATGGTTCGAATTCGGGTGATGTTTTACCCCTGAATTCCTATGTCCATCCCTCAGGCCCTAAGTGCCTGGAATTGGAGGGGATGTGTACTCCCTTTTGCTTCAGCAGAGACGTTCGACTTTGGTTGAATTTTTTCGGCAAGTTGGGTTCGAACTCGAGTGACATTTTACCTCGAATTACTAAGCCTCAGCTTATCCGATAAGCCTCCGCCCCATCTGTACTTATTTATGACAATTTTGTTTGCTCTGAAGATGAGAGCAACTAGCGCTCGAAACGTCGGCGATAGGATATAATGCCTTTTATTTTCACTTGGCTGCTGTATCGATTCCGAGAATTGAAAATCGACTTTTCAAGCACTTTTCCCATCCCTACGCCACAGGCGGGCGCAGCGGCTAGTATAATCGTTAAAAGTTTAATTAATAGAGTATATATATATACACGGATATAAATCAACATAATAACCCTGCATGCATAATCAACAAATTGCACTAAGTAATTTACAAACTTAACATAATAATTAACAAATTCCGGGGAATAATTAATTATATAATAATACATTATGTAAATATATCGGCCTACTAGTGGATAGATTGGAGGGGATTTAATAAGAAAAATAAACTGGATGATTTCTATTCACTTAACATCACATTAATGCAAATGCATTAGGGAATTCATCAAGGTCAATATTTATTGATTTGATTAGGGAAAAATTTCTAGTCTGCTTGCGCCACCAAAGAGTGTTTAATAAAATGGTCACCCATCCAAAATTGGTTGCTGAATGAATCACAGAGATATGTGTGTTATATTAATGAATACGAAGTGAAAAGGCCGAAACCCAAGAGGTCTGAGATTTTATAATTGTCAACTAGAGAGAATAAATATATTATTTTATTATAATGTATTCATGTTTCATTCTCGAAATTCTCGAGGACTGAATTGACCTTTTTCATCTTCTAAATAAATTTCGTATTTATTTAAAAATTAACTGCAAATTCCAGGACTACGAGCCTATATTTTGATACTTTTATAAATGATATATTTAATTATTAAAAGATCAACAAAAATCAAACAAATACATGAGATTAAATAAAAAAAAAAAAAAAAAAAAAAACTAACAATTAAAAGATGACATCATAATCGAAATAAACATCTCAATTACGTAATAATTAAATTCTAATTTATTATATTAATATAAAAATGGCCGACCTCTCGCCTCAAATTTTTTTAAATGTTTACATTAAATTTAGATACAAGTTGTTGTGAAGCTAAAAGAACAGAGAGAGAGAGAGAGATACAAAATTTGATATTTGGATCTCTCTCTCTCTCTCTCTCTGGCGAAAATATTGAGGGGTGTGCTGAAGACCGGGGAGCCTGCCTATCTGAGGGAGAGATTCCTGCTGATAGGGGACGATTATAGAAGGACGGGAAGGACCTGCGAGCATGATCTTTCGATTCCGAAGTACAGAACCACTATTTATGAAAGGTCCTTCACCATTAGCTCTGCCCTGCTGTGGAATAGTCTCCCCTTGGAGGTGAGGCGAATGGAACTTTCGGCTGATACGTTCAGGTTAAGACTCTCAGAATTCCTAATGAAAAGAGTTTAAGAGCTGTTTGAGTCGACTGATCTATTGTGTTTTTCTTTTCTTTTTTTTTTTTTTTAACTCTCTTTCTTGATTTTTAATTTCTTTTTATTTTATTTTGTATTTGTTTTTTATTATATCTTATATTTATTTTTTCGTTAAATTCTTTTTTTTAAGAAGTATGTAAAGGGCAGTGACACAACAATATTGTTAAATAGCCAAAAAAGGACCAAGAGTCCTAGGCATGTAAATTAATGTATAATCACATTTTCATTTTTTACTACAATAAACGATTTCTCTCTCTCTCTCTCTCTCTCTCTCTCTCTGTTCTTTTAGCTTCACAACAAAGTGTTGTCTATCATATTACTCAGAAAAACGGCACGATTCAGAATAGTATATATATGAGGGGTTCAGAGCAAAAATAACTCAAGTCCGCTTTTATTCTTTTGAGAAAAAATAAATTAAGCCTTATATTTAATTCCTCTTAAAATATACATTTATTTATCTTTTGGTTTTTTAGATTTTTTTCAGATTAAGGGGATTCAGTACTTTAACAAAAAAATCTGGTGTGACTGGCGCACAGCACACAACTTTCTCTTACCTTCGGTAATCGAAAGTTGTGTACTGTGCTTGTCACACCAGATTTTTTGTGTCGACATGTATTTAGTTCCCGGCAGTAGGGAATATTTGAATTCAGATGTAAAATTTATAAGTATGGGAAAATATTTATATTTTGTTACCATGGCAACCATTTCTCCTATCTTTCCTATGAAGCACAAGAGTAAAGTGTGCTTCAAACAATTTTGAGGGCAAAACGAGAATATACATTTGAAAGAGCATCTAAAAAATAATTGATTTTTGAATTTTAATCAAAATCGTTAGAGCGAATTTTGAGAAAATCGAAAAAAACTGAAAAAGTACATCAGTAAAGTACTAGTACTCTTTGGCCGATTTTGATTAAAAGCTTATTTTGTCGGTCCCGGGGGGTGTTTAACTTAAATATAAAATTTCAGCCTCATAGCTCGATTCCTTCATGCTTAAAAGTGAACACAGACACACACACCCACCCACCCACACACCCACCCACCCACCCACCCACCCACAGACAGACCATGTCGCGAAAACCACTTTTTTGGATTCAGGGGACCTCAAAACGTGAAGATCCATCAAAATCTCGACATCGAATTTTTGACATGAAACCAATACTTTCTCTCTATATATATATTACATATATACATAGGTAAGAGAAAGTAAAAACTAGACTATTATAAGGAATTTTTCAATGCGTTTTTTTTTTAAATGAATTAAATTCATAAGAGATTATTGGGACATCGACCTATAATTTGTTTAATGACTTATTAAAAAATTATCGTAAATAATTTTTTTGTTATCAAGCAAATACAAGAAAACAATCTGTCCCAATAATCTTTAATTTTTTTTTAAATTTAAAAATGAATTTATTGTTATTATTAATCACATATTAATTAAGAAATTTTTAAAATAAGCTTAGATGATTTATTTAAAAATCAACTGTCAAGTTAGTTCAGCATTCTTGCAATAGATGGCAGGCTAGTCTAACAGCCGATATAGTATTAGCCTATATTTATATATTTGTATGCTTTTATAAAAGATACATAATATATAATAACATTTATAAAGTATTTATTGTTAAAAGATCAATGAAAATCAACCAAATGCATTAAATATTATTAGCTACCATTCTGACATCTCTTGGCAAATATTTGAACTACTTGATTTTTTGGGCATAATTTTTATGACACACAACGCTCGCTTATTGGGAAAAACATGCGTAACACCTTCGTGTAAAGAAAAATGTTAAAAGAGATTAGTATATTTTTGACGTAAATTGAATGTTTATCGGGGAGAGTTGAAGTAGTGATTGAAGTCTTTGGCAGGAGAAATAGATGAGATTTCTTTTAAAATGTTTTAGACCACAATGTCACCCTTCTTCTCTCAATATTACCTTCTTTATTTTTTTTTTTTTTTATCCTATACAACTATAAATGCTCTCAAGGGAGTGACGTAATGGAGTGGCAAGAAGAAACGACTGTCGATAGATTGTGTATATTTCACAGACAAAAACAAGAACGTTCTGTCAAAAGTTCTGTCCAAAAGACGTGTCACACTCTCCTCGCTTTTACGGTTACCACTAGAGAGAGAGAGAGAGAGAGAGAGGGAACAAGTATTAAAGTTGTAAATCTTGGTTGCTTGCAACCAACTGTCTGTCTGACACTAAAGAAAAGGTCGATCCCTGGATGAAAACAATTCACTCTAATGAAATATTCCCTCCCACTTTGAATTTACCGTATAAATCTGGCCTCACTAACTGTTTATAATTTGATCTAATTACACCGTCAAAAAAAAAAAAAAAAATTGGTGATTTTTTGAGTAAATTACAAACAAAAACATTGAACCGCATTAAGGACTCTTGAGGGATGTCCCCCGCCCAAGACGGGTGATGCGACTAGAATATAATATTTATCATTTCAAAATTGAGAGATTTTAAGGTTGTTCGGATAGTACCTCGTAAGTCAAAATAGAATCTAAATTTTTTTTTAATAAAATTAAAAATTTGAATGCCAAAATTCCTTATTATAATTTAGTCGTGACCTATCATAGTTTATAATTGTATTAAGTTAATAATTTAATTACCAAAAATAATAAATGAATGACTTTTGACTTGAGCAGTTTTTCACGTAACGTATAGATCTGGCAACATTGCATTCATCAGCTGTTTATTTTAAATCTTAAACGCCTTCAATTTTATTTTATTTAATATATTACAATGATTAATGCAAATCAGTTTAAACACAATGGACGATTTGCGAGAAAAAATATCGTAAAATGGAAAAAAAATGTAACTGACATCGAGAAAAGAGTATTATTTTATGCGACGTTGCCAGATTAGTCTGAGTCCCGTGACTTCCTTATTTTTAAATATCGGCGACTGTCATTTTCGGGACTTTTTTGACTTTCTTGTTAAAATATCTTTAAAAGCCTTCAGCAGAAACTTTTGATTTTATGTTTAACGTATTCCTCGGAAGTGAATTGATAAAATGTAAGTTTTTTGTTTTTGTATCTATTGCAGAGGTGGCTATATAATTCGATATGTGTGCGTTTCGTCGATATTCCCCATAGAATAAATGCTAAATTTCAATTTTTTAATAATTAATTACACGATAACCCTGCGTCAGATCTGCTTCAAAATTTTATTTTATACGTATGTGATAGTGATTAATAAAATATTAAAAAATTAGCTTTTAATCTATTAAAAGTGCTTTAATGTCCGAAAAATGAAAATTTAGAGTTTTCTTTCATAAATACCAACTTCAGCAACACCACTTAAGGAGAATTATAGTTGAAAACGAACCAACATTTCAAATAATCTCTTTTTATTTCCTTTTCCACAATTCTTCCTTCCTCTTTAATGAATAAAAAAAAAAACTCCCTCTCTCTTGAAATTCCTTTTTCTCTTATTTTAATGTTTAATGAATGCACGCTACCGTATATTAAAATTTAATTTCTTTTCTCTTTTTCCTAAATAAAATAATCACAAAATTACGTTTGACGTAACAATCATCAGTGACGGGAAATTATCTTTAAATATTTATTCTACCCTGAGAGAGAGAGAGAGAAAGAAATAATTTGCAAATAATATTTTCCTTTTTTTGTTTAAATATCAAATTGGAGGAAGAAAAATGAAAAAAAAAAAAATATTTTTTTCTAATAAATAATTCAGAAGAGATGAACAAAAAAATGCTATTTTTTTATTCCATTTTAAGGTGGTTCAGAGGCGACGTCTAAACGTACTTAAAAAAAAAAAAAAAAACTAGACTATTACAAGGAATTTTTCAATGCGGTTTTTTTTTAAATCTATTAAATTCATAAGAGATTATTGGGACATCGAGCTATAATTTGTTTAATGACTTATTAAAAAATTATCGTAATTAATTTTTTGTTATCAAGCAAATACAAAAAAACAATCTGTACCAATAATCTTTAATTTTTTTTAATTTAAAAATGAATTTATTGTTATTATTATTCACATATTAATTAAGAAATTTTTAAAATAAGCTTAGATGATTTATTTAAAAACCAACTGTCAAATTAGTTCAGCATTCTTGCAATAGATGGCAGGCTAGTCTAACAGCTGATCCCCTAATAGCCTATATTTATATATTTTTAGGCTTTTATAAAGATACATAATATATAATAACATTTATAAAGTATTTATTGTTAAAAGATCAATGAAAATCAACCAAATGCATTAAATATTATTAGCTACCATTCTGACATCTCTTGGCAAATTTTTGAATTACTGGATTATTTGGCCATACTTTTTATGACACACTACGCCCTCTTATCGGGAAAAACATGCGTAACTTCTTCGATCAGTTCCCAATTAGGCTTCCTGTTTTTTTTTTTTTTTTTTTGTGGCTTCCTGTTTTTTTTTTTTTTTTTTTTTTTTTTTTTTTTTTTTTAAACATCCACACTTTTTCTCATTCACACACACATTCATACGGTCTTTTCGGCAACTTAGGCCATTTAAGACTTTTACGATATCCGTTGTAATTAATAAATCAATTTGGGGTTCAGGCATTTTCTATTTAAGCCATCTGGTATCCAAATGGCTTAAATAAAAGGCTTCCTGTTTCTCTTAATGAAAAAAAATAAAAAAAGAAATTTAATTATATAACAAATTTCATTATTTTTAATTTGAGAGATTTAATTATTAAAATTAATTGGCTTTAAGGAGAGATAGAACACAATGCTTTCCTATGAGTTAAGGGGAAATAGGGGTGGTTGTCTAAACGTACTTTAAAAAAATCTGGTGTGACAAGCACGGAACACAACTTACCGAAGGTAAGGTATCATACCAGATTCTTTTGTGTCGATTTTGATTAAAAGCTTATTTCCCCCAGGGGTTACTTACTTATTCTACGTTTGTTTTATAGAAAGTTTATAAACGCAAAATGGAGTAATTTTATGTTAACTTCTTCTTCTTCTTCTGATTTGGTTGGACCTCTCCTACCACTAGAATCATTCTTTAAAAGTTTTTTTTTTCTCTCTCTCTCTCACTATTACGTATAAGAATGGCACTTTAGTAACTTTAGTTGATGCTCTCACTCACGCTCATTTTATCTTTAAAGAAAAAAAAAGTTTTTCTTCGTGTTAAATCCTGAGGGGATTCTTATTATAAAAAAATCCCCCCCCCACCCATCACTTAACGATTATTTGTGTAATAATTATAATTATTTTTATAAATTAATTATATTCTTTGGTTATTGTTGATGTAAGAAGTAAGAAAAATGGCGGATGACGCTTTTTTATTTTTCCTCCACTTCAACGAAAAAAATGTATTTTTAACTACAAAACAATACATTTAAATACAAGTGTTGCTTATCATTTTTACTAAAAAAAATGGCAGTGTTTGGAATATATAATAAAAAATGTATGTTAATAAAAAAAAAATCACCCTAATATGTCTGATCTCTATGCGTTTATTTGAATTTAGATAGAATAAATAGTTTTTGTGTTAACAAAAAGAAATTATCACTTGAAAAAAAAAACAATTTTTTTTGTGTAATTAAATATTTATTAATTCATATACCCGAAAGAAGAAAGGGTGTGGAGTTGAACCACGGATCCTCCAATTTGTACTCGGAGTGGCCTTACCACTAGACCACACCACGACACGGCCCCGAGTACAAATTGGTGGGTCCGTGGTTCAACTCCCGGCGGCACACCCTTACTTCTTTCGGATATATGAATTAATAAATATTTAATTATATAAATTTCCGTTTCGCGGCTCACATACGTGATATATATATTGATAATATCTTAAATATATTAGATATATATAATTTCTTATTTATTAATTTTTTTTTTTTTTAGTTAAATATTTTCGAGAGTTATATATTTGATTTTTTTATTGGTGTAGGTCGAGGGTCTGGTGGCCTGTTGCAATGGGCAGCACGCCTATGCCCCGGAAAGGCTGGATATCCTGGGTTCGATTCCCCGGGGCCATGGGATGTTTGGCCTCGCCAATAAATAACACTCACAGCTATGATTATCTGTACGGTATATATAGTAGTGTCCGTCTGACACGCTCTGTTCAACCAAATTCCCGTTGGAATTTTGAAATAAAATTTTGCAGGCTTATATATATAGGACGTTGTGGAAAGTCCAGGAAAAAACTCCTGTCTCTGAAATTCTTATAACTTTTTGAGTTATTGATTCCCAAAGTTACGATTTCTACCATACGAAATATTTATGTACTCTTAGCATTTATGTATTCTATGAATGTAAATAAATCCTCAAGCAGCCCTCAGGGCTTGGTGTAGAGGTTAGCGTGCTAACCTCGTATACCAAACGCGGGTTCGGACCCCAGGCAGTCCGATGATTTTATTTAAGCCATTTTGGATACCAAATGGCTTAAATTAGAATGCCTGAACCCCAAATAAATATATATTATTAAATAAAGGTTATCGTCAAAGTCTTAAATGGCCTAAGTTGCCGAAAAGACTGTGTGTATGTGTGTGTGAATGTGAGTGTGAATGAGAAAAAAGTGTGAGTGTTTAAAAAAAAAAAAAAAAATCCTCAAGCAGGCACATTGGAATAGTAATTTTCATTTTCATTTCATAACTAAGAAAAGACGAGGGTCCGCTGAAGGCGGCCGCATCGGCTAGTATAATAGTAGATTTAAAAAATAAATAATTGATTCTTGGCCTTTTTATTAAAAATTCAAAAGGAAATCCACAAAAGATTTATTAAATATAAATAAAATATATGTTGAGTTATACGTATAATGGTATTAAATGATTTTTTTTTTTGTTGTCGCAAATTCTCATGCTTGAATGAAGAAGCAAGCAAGAAGCCATTGAATAAAATCCATCCATTGATCTTTTTTTCCTAAGGAAGTTAGTCAGTCAGTCAGTCAATCCCCACTTGGCAATGCAAAAGCTCTCTGCTCTGACTTCCCTCCACCCTCTTACTGCATCATTGGACCAAATTGAAAAGAAGAAAATAAAATACGACTCAATGAATTCGTTGTATGGATTAACGGATATACCGCACCAATTATTTGTATTCTTTTCTAGCAGAAAATTTTTTGATATTTGCTAAAATATTCTTTGACGCAATTTCATTATATGATGATGTCATAGAAAATGTGTAATTAATATTTCCTTTTAAAATTTATTCTTTTTAAAAATATTATAAATTTAATTGAAATATGATATTTAATTGTTTAATTACAATTAAATTTTAATTAATTATATTCTTTGCCTATTGTTTTAATTTTACAAAAAAAAAAAATGGCGGAAGGACGCTTCCACTTGAAAGAAAAAATTAATTTTTTTATAAAATTATAATAAATTTATCTACAAGTATGTTATATTAAATTATTCTGAAAAATGGCAGAATTTAGAATATATATAGAGTAAAGTAGTAAAGTAAAGATATTTAGAGGAAATTAAATTATATAAACAAACAAAACAAAGAAGAATAGAGTATTGTTGTTGTTGTTGTTGGCAACAAATAGGGAAATTAGCGAATCTACCAGCAGGTGTTATTTATTCGTTTCATTTTCCTTCCGGCCGAATAATAATAACCAGAGAGAGATGATCTCTCTCTATTGAAATTAATTCACTTTATCGTTTTTATTGATGTTCCATCCTAAATAAACAAGTATCAATCATTAATGTTTGCAATATTAGCTTTTTTTAAAAATTTACGATTTTTTTTTTTTTTAAATATTTCAAAGTTAAACAAACATAAACAAAAAAAAAAAAAAAAAAAAAAAAAAAAAAAAAATAACCTGAGTTTATCAGTGAAAGTGAATCTTTCAATAAAACATTTACTCGTTATCGATACTAAAAAACAAAAACAAAAAAAAAAAGAATTGATTCATTTTTGCGGTATAATATTATCAAGGAATTTATTAATAATTTTAGAGAGTAAAAATCGGTTAAAAATAATAAAAAGATTGAAAGAGGTTCAATTATACTGACAAATAAAGTTTCGATCACACCGGAACTTGTGTTTACTGACCAGGGTTCTAAACGAAAATTGAGGGGGGTCACACACAAAAACCTCTCTGGAGTGACACCATTTTCCATCTATATTAATGTCGTCTTTTTTCATTTGAATGATACTTTATTCTTTCTCAGCAATTTATTTCTAAATAAATTTAATAAAACTAATTATAGTTAAATAAATTTAATAAAACTAATTATAGTTATATTTAGAAATATTTTTTGCAAATTTTAAGTAAAAAATATTTTCTAAGGGGGAACGGGAGTGAAGGTGTTACCCATGTTTTTCCCGATAAGATGGCGTTGTGTGTAATAAAAAGTATGCCCAAAAAATCAAGTAATTCAAAAATTTGCCAAGAGATGTCAGAATGGTAGCTAATAATATTTAATGCATTTGGTTGATTTTCATTGATCTTTTAACAATAAATACTTTATAAATGTTATTATATATTATGTATCTTTTTTATAAAAGCATAAAAATATATAAATATAGGCTATTAGGGGATCGGCTGTTAGACTAGCCTGCCATCTATTGCAAGAATGATGAATTAATTTGACATTTTATTTTTTAAATAAATCATCTAAGCTTATTTTTTAAAATTTCTTAATATGTGATTAATAATAACAATAAATTCATTTTTAAATTTAAAAAAAATTAAAGATTATTGGGACAGATTGTTTTTTTGTATTTGCTTGATAACAAAAAAAAAAGTCTAGTGGATTGGATAGGGGGGGAGTGAGGTCCGCCGATCCCACACCGAGGGAATAATAATGACGAGGACAGAAGAACAAGAAGACAGATTCAAAATGTTGAGTATTAAAGATGTTGTCTTGATGCAAAAGCGGGCAACGCAGCTAGTTTATAAATAAATTTGATGACAGCATCAATTGCAATGCTCGTTGTCGTTGTAAGAAAATTGGTTCACTTTGGCTTCTCGCAAATTATAATTGGTCTCTCTCTCTCTTCCTTGTTAACTGCTGGCTGCTTCTTCATCATAAGAGGGGAGAGTGCGTTTCGTTCTTAAGGATTCCTGATAGAGATAAATGATCCTTTGCATACATCATCCGATTTATTCATTATCTCGCGCTGAGATTTATTTATTTTTAGATATACGAGTATTTAATCGCTAAATGCTAAAAGAAAGTTGTATTCTGTGCTTGCCACACCAGATTTTTTTTGTGTAGACATATATTTAGTATAATACTAGCCGCGTCGCCCGCCTTCGGTGAGGATTTGTTTACATTCATGGAATACACAAATGAAAAGAAAACATAAATATTTCTCTATACATTTCCTATGGGAGAAATCGTAACTTTAAGAATTTATAACTCATAAAGTTATAGGAATTTCGGGATGAAAATAATTTTCCTGTAATCCCTAGAAGGTCCTTTTTATGCATATAAAATTTCATTTCAAAATTCCAACGGGAAGTTACCTAAATAGAGCGTGACAGACAGGCGGAGAAAAACTGAGAAAACAGAAAATCGAAAAAAACTGAAAAAGTACATCAGAAAAGTACTAGTAGGCCTACTCTTTGGCTGATTTTGTTCAAAGGTTTTGTGTCACGTCCCATGGGGTACCCAACTTAAATTGCAGCTATTGATTATTTAATTTATTAAGGCTGACGTTTCGGTCTTAATCAAGACTCTAGTGCAGCGTTTCCCAACCTTTTCAAGTCCACGGCACCCCAAAGATGCGATGGGAATAATATAACACACTAGCGGCACCCTTCCTTTTTTTTCCCTATCATAAACCGAAATTTTTTTTTTCCGCCCTGAGGCAAATTTTTTTTTTCCCTTGCATGAAAATAATTTGACCTTTTTTAGCAAAACTTCATTTTTCTCCTCTGTATTTTTATTTTATTTTTTTATCTAAATATCTCGCGGCACCCTTGGGTGCCGGGGCACACCGGTTGGGAACCACTGCTTTAGTGGGCCATAATAAATTAAATAATCAATAGCTACTATTCTTTCTATTTCTTCATCAACTATTCCAGCTATAAGATCTGCATCTTTCAATTTTTTTTGGATTTTATAAACTCTAAATTGGTTAAAAACAAAAACTTAGTAAAAAAAAAATCACTGTAACAATTTTTTTTACAGATTAAAAAAAAAAAAACTACATCGAAATTGCGTCACTGTGTTATCAAGGAAAAGTGATAAAAAAATTAAATTATTACAATTATTTTTCTATAAGTGATTATAAATATACACAGCGCTTCAAAAAAAAAAAAAAAACGTAACATTTTGTATCTTCTTTAGAAGACCTGTTCTAATCTACCTTAATGATACTCTAATTTAAAAAAAAAAATTTAATATGAAATATCTTGCAAATTTCTAAGTAAATTTAACACAACCATGGGCGTTGCCAGGGGAGGCGAGGAGGAGCCATTGCCCCCCCCCCCCTAGCTTGCCCTAAAAATTAAAAAAAAAAACAAATATATATTTTTCCCATTGGGAATTTTTTTTAACGCCCCAATCCACTATATTAATTTAATTTTTTTTTTTTATCTAAATAAATAATTAATAATCTATGTAGGCCTATAAATTAATTGCAACCCCCGTCGCCCTAACGAAGGGTTGCCCCCCTCCTAACAAGATGTCTGGCTACGCCCATGAACACAACTACAAATCATTTTAATCAATTTAATACAATTTAAATAAAATAAAGAAAATTAAGTCGATTTTCATTTTGAAGGACAAATCAACATAATCTCGATATGTTTTATTGGATATTAATTCAAAATTTTGTTTTTATAAGAATTTCTAATAAAATAGACAGAGAAAAACTTTAATGAAAAGAAAAATTTTAGAAATTTGACGTTAATAAAAAAAAAATTTCGACATTTATGTCTTTGTTTTATTTAAATTGTAATTATTTGATTAAAATGATATGTATTTGTGTTAAATTTACTTAGAAATCTGTAAGATATTTCATATTAAATTAGAGTATCATTAAGGTAGATTAGAACAGGTCTTTTTTTTGTCTTAGGTTTTTTCGGATTTAAAACTTGATCGTTTACAATTGTGACAGTATCGTATATTAACAATTGTACATTCAAGTCCCCTCTAAGCAACGCCATCCTTTTATTAAATCGGGCATTCACTAGTCACTCGCTCCTGGCGGGTTGTGCAGCTAGTTTATCAAAAAATGAGATATGTATTCCAATTTTTTTTTTTTTTTTTAAACAAATCTCAATAATTAAGTTATATTAGTTGCAAATACTTAATGGACCATTATGGGCAAACAAACGGTAGATTATTATTAAACGATATACAATCACAAAGATAATATCATTAAATAAACTGAGTAAATAATTTAGTATTCATTCTCATTTAGTATACATAACGTATTATGTTAAAAGCCAAATATACACACAGACAGACACTTTAAGCCAAAAGATAAATTAAATTGCCATAAATGTGATTGAACTGGAATTGTTTTACGTTGTTAGTTAGTTAGTTCAGTTGTGAGAGAAACCAATTAACTTGATTAGAGCTCTTTTAAAAAAAAAGAGTGGATTAACATTTAACAACAAACCATTTTGAATTGAGTATTATTTTGAGGTTAACTCTTCTAAAAAATCATTAAAAACATTTATTTTTTTTTTGAAGTTCTAACTCATGCCATTTTTCTGATTAAAATGATATATAAAATCGGTATCAAAATTTGATGCAAATTTGTTTACAAAAAATGGCGGCGCGGCGTCTCATCTCGAACCAAAAAAATAACGTTTTAAAATAATGTCTATTCAAGTTTCTATACAAATGTTGTTGTATATCATTTTATTTAGAAAAATAGCAGCTTTTAGAAAGGAAAACTTAAATCAGAGAGTTAGTTGTTAATCTAAGCAATAGATCTACGTATTGATTTGCAATAAATTCAAAAAGAAATAAAAAAAAAACTTGGCATTTTATTATGTCGTCTCATCAGTTTTTTTTTTTTTTTTTCTGAACGCACACACTCTCTCTCTCTCTTTCTCCGTTTCATTATATAAATAAATAAAGAATATAAATTCAATAATTAGTTGAAATTATTAATTAAATTCAAATCAATTATTAACGCCATTGTTTTCAAATTAATTAAGACATTCTTTGTTTTTTGTTTATACAAATGGCGGCGGCTCTCCATTTCAACGAATAAAACATTTTTTAAACAAATTTGCATCAAATTTTGATACCGGATTAATATATCATTTTAATCAGAAAAATGGCGTGAATTAGAACTTAAAAAAATAAATGTTTTTAATGATTTTTTAGAAGAGTTAACCTCAAAATAATACTCAATTCAAAATGGTTTGTTGTTAAATGTTAATCCACTCTTTTTTTTAAAAGAGCTCTAATCAAGTTAATTGGTTTCTCTCTCAACTGAACTAACTAACTAACAACATAAAACAATTCCAGTTCAATCACATTTATGGCAATTTAATTTATCTTTTGGCTTAAAGTGTCTGTCTGTGTGTATATTTGGCTTTTAACATAATACGTTATGTATACTTAATGAGAATGAATACTAAATTATTTACTCAGTTTATTTAATGATATTATCTTTGTGATTGTATATCGTTTAATAATAATCTACCGTTTGTTTGCCCATAATGGTCCATTAAGTATTTGCAACTAATATAACTTAATTATTGAGATTTGTTAAAAAAAAAAAAAAAAATGGAATACATATCTCAATTTTGATAAACTAGCTGCACAACCCGCCAGGAGAGAGTGACTAGATGAATGCCCGATTTAATAAAAGGATGGCGTTGCTTAGAGGGGGACTTGAATGTACAATTGTTAATATATGATACTGTCACAATTGTAAACGATCAAGTTTTATATACGAAAAAACGTAACACATAGTTTATTCTTAAAACGACCTGTTCTAATCTACCTTAATGATACTCTAATTTAATATGTAATATCTTACAGATTTCTAAGTAAATTTAACACAAATCCATATCATTTTAATCAATTTAATACAATTTAAATAAAGACAAAAATGTCGAAATTTTATTTATTAACGCTAAATTTCTAAAATTTTCTTTCCATTTCAATTTTTCTCAGTCTATTTTATTGGAAATTCTTATAAAAACAAAATTTTGAATTAATATCCAACAAAACATATCGAGATTATGTTGATTTGTCCCACAAAATGAAATTCGACATATTTTTCTTTATTTTATTTAAATTGTATTAAATTGATTAAAATGATTTGTATTTGTGTTAAATTTACTTAGAAATCTGTAAGATATTTCATATAAATTAGAGCTTCATTAAAGTAGATTAGAACAGGTCTTTTTAAGAAAAAACAAAGTGTTACGTTTTTTTTTTTTTGACGCACAGTGTAATATTTATAATCACTTATAGAGAAATACTTTTAATTTTTTATCACTTTTCCTTGGTAACACTGACACTAAGTGACGAATTTTCATTGAGTTTTTTTTTTTTTTTTAATCTGTAGGAAAAATTGTTACAGTGATTTTTTTTTACTAGGTTTTTGTTTTTAACCAATTTAGAGTTTATAAAATCCAAAAAAAATTGAAAGATGCAGATCTTATAGCTGGAATAGTTGATGAGGAAATAGAAAGAATAGCAGCTATTGTTTTTACTTTCTCTTAGCTATGTATATATGTAATATATATATATAGAGAGAAAGTATTGGATTCATGTCAAAAATTCGATGTCGAGATTTTGATGGATCTTCACGTTTTGAGGTCCCCTGAATCCAAAAAGTGGTTTTGGACATGGTCTGTCTGTGGGTGTGTGGGGTGTGTGTGTGTTCAATTTTAAGCATGAAGGAATTGAGCTAGGAGGCTGAAATTTTATATTTAACTTAAACACCCCCCGGGACCGGAAAAATAAGCTTTTAATCAAAATCGGCCAAAGAGTACTAGTACTTTACTGATGTACTTTTTCAGTTTTTTCGATTTTCTCAAAATTCGCTCTAACGATTTTGATTAAAATTCAAAAATCAATTATTTTTTAGATGCTCTTTCAAATGTATATTCTCGTTTTGCCCTCAAAATTGTTTGAAGCACACTTTACTCTTGTGCTTCATAGGAAAGATAGGAGAAATGGTTGCCATGGTAACAAAATATAAATATTTTCCCATACTTATAAATTTTACATCTGAATTCAAATATTCCCTACTGCCGGGAACTAAATACATGTCGACACAAAAAATCTGGTGTGACAAGCACAGTACACAACTTTCGATTACCGAAGGTAAGAGAAAGTTGTGTGCTGTGCGCCAGTCACACCAGATTTTTTAATTTATTATGGCCCACTAGAGCAGTGGTTCCCAACCGGTGTGCCCCGGCACCCAAGGGTGCCGCGAGATATTTAGATAAAAAAAAAAATAAAAATACAGAGGAGAAAAAAAATGAAGTTTTGCTAAAAAAAGGTCAAATGATTTTCAGGCAAGGGAAAAAAAAATTTGCCTCAGGGCGGAAAAAATTTCGTTTTGATAGGGGAAAAAAAAGGAAGGGTGCCGCTAGTCTGTTATATTATTCCCAACGCACCTTTGGGGTGCCGTGGACTTGAAAAGGTTGGAAAACGCTGCACTAGAGTCTTGATTAAGACCGAAACGTCAGCCTAGTGGGCCTTAATAAATTAAATAATCAATAGCTGCAATTTAAGTTAGGTACCCCCCTTGGGACGTGATACAAAACCTTTGAACAAAATTAGCCAAAGAGTAGGCCTACTAGTACTTTTCTGATGTACTTTTTCAGTTTTTTTTTTCGATTTTCTCAAAATTCGCTTCAACGATTTTCCATTAAAATTCAAAAATCAATTATTTTTTAGATTCTCTTTCAAAAGTATATTCTCATTTTGCTCTCAAAAATGTTTGTAGCACACTTTACTCTTGTACTTCATAGGAAAGATAAAAGCCATGCTAACAAGATATAATTATTTTCCCATATTTCTTAAATTGTAATCTATATTGTACCTATATATAATTCGTTAATGTCCGTCTGTCTGTCTTCTGTCACGCTCTATTTAGGCAACTTCCCGTTGGAATTTTGAAATGAAATTTTATATGCATAAAAAGGACCTTCTCGGGATTATAGGAAAATTATTTTCATCCCGAAATTCCCATAACTTTTTGAGTTATTAATTCTTAAATTTACGATTTCTCCCATAGGAAATGTATAGAGAAATATTTATGTATTCTTTTCATTTGTGTCTTCTATGGATGTAAACAAATCCTCACCGAAGGCGGGCGACGCGGCTAGTTATACTAAACATATGTCTACACAAAAAAATCTGGTGTGACAAGCACAGAACACAACTTTCTTTTAGCATTTAGCGATTAAATACTCGTCTATCTAAAAATAAATAAATCTCAGCGCGAGATAATGAATAAATCGGATGATGTATGCAAAGGATCATTTATCTCTATCAGGAATCCTTAAGAACGAAACGCACTCTCCCCTCTTATGATGAAGAAGCAGCCAGCAGTTAACAAGGAAGAGAGAGAGAGAGAGAGAGAGCAATTATAATTTGCGAGAAGCCAAAGTGACCCAATTTTCTTACAACGACAACGAGCATTGCAATTGATGCTGTCATCAAATTTATTTATAAAATAAACTAGCTGCGTTGCCCGCTTTTGCATAAAGACAACATCTTTAATACTCAACATTTTGAATCTGTCTTCTTCTTCTTCTGTCCTCGTCATTATTAATCCCTCGGTGCGGGATCGGCGGACCTCACTCTCCCCTTCCACTCCCCCCTATCCAATCCACTAGATTTTTTTTTTTTTGTTATCAAGCAAATACAAAAAAACAATCAGTCCCAATAATCTTTAATTTTTTTAAAATTTAAAAATGAATTTATTGTTATTATTAATCACATATTAATTAAGAAATTTTTAAAATAAGCTTAGATGATTTATTTAAAATTCAACTGTCAAATTAGTTCTGCATTCTTGCAATAGATGGCAGGCTAGTCTAACAGCCGATACAGTATTAGCCTATATCTGGCTTTATATTTTTTATGCTTTTATAAAAGATACATAATATATAATAACATTTATAAAGTATTTATTGTTAAAAGATCAATGAAAATCAACCAAATGCATTAAATATTATTTAGCTACCATTCTGACATCTCTTGGCAAATTTTTGAATTACTTGATTTTTTGGGCATACTTTTTATTACACACAACGCCCTCTTATCGGGAAAAACATGGGTAACACCTTCACTCCCGTTCCCCCTTAGAAAATATTTTTTACTTAAAATTTGCAAAAAATATTTCTAAATATAACTATAATTAGTTTTATTAAATTTATTTAGAAATAAATTGCTGAGAAAGAATAAAGTATCATTCAAATGAAAAAGACGACTTTAATACAGATGAAAGATGACGTCACTCCAGAGAGGTTTTTATGTGTGACCCCCCTCAATTTTCGTTTAGAACCCTGGTCAGTAAACGCAAGTCCCTGTGTGATCGAACCTTTATTTGTCAGTAAAATTGAACCTCTTTTAATCTTTTTATTATTTTTATCCGATTTTTACTCTTTAAAATTAATAATAAATTCCTTGATAATATTATTTGAGAAATACCGCAAAAATGAATCAATTCTTTTTTTTTTGTTTTTGTTTTTTAGTATCGATAACGAGTAAATGTTTTATTGAAAGATTCACTTTCACTGATAAACTCAGGTTAATTTTTTTTTTGTTTTTTGTTTATGTTTGTTTAGCTTTAAAATATTAAAAAAAAAAAACAAAATCGTAATTTTTAAAAAAAGCTAATATTGCAAACATTAATGATTGATACTTGTTTATTTAGGATGGAACATCAATAAAAACGATAAAGTGAATTAATTTCAATAGAGAGAGATCATCTCTCTCTGGTTATTATTATTCGGCCGGAAGGAAAATGAAACGAATAAATAACACCTGCTGGTAGATTCGCTAATTTCCCTATTTGTTGCCACAACACAACAACAATACTCTATTCTTCTTTGTTTTGTTTGTTTATATAATTTAATTTCCTCTAAATATCTTTCTTTACTACTATATATATTCTAAATTCTGCCATTTTTCTGAATAATTTAATATAACATACTTGTAGATAAATTTATTATAATTTTATAAAAAAATTAATTTTTTCTTTCAAGTGGAAGCGTCCTTCCGGCATTTTTTTTTTTTTTTGTAAAATTAAAACAATAGGCAAAGAATATAATTAATTAAAATTTAATTGTAATTAAACAATTAAATATCATATTTCAATTAAATTTATAATATTTTTAAAAAGAATAAATTTTAAAAGGAAATATTAATTACACATTTTCTATGACATCATCATATCATAAAATTGCGTCAAAGAATATTTTAGCAAATATCAAAAATTTTCTGCTAGAAAAGAATACAAATAATTGGTGCGGTATATCCGTTAATCCATACAACGAATTCATTGAGTCGTATTTTATTTTCTTCTTTTCAATTTGGTCCAATGATGCAGTAAGAGGGTGGAGGGAAGTCAGAGAAGAGAGCTTTTGCATTGCCAAGTGGACTGACTGACTGACTGACTAACTTCCCTAGGAAAAAAAGAAAAAAAAATCAATGGATGGATTTTATTCAATGGCTTCTTGCTTGCTTCTTCATTCAAGCATGAGAATTTGCGACAACAAAAAAAAAAAAACATTTAATACCATTATACGTATAACTCAACATATATTTTATTTATATTTAATAAATCTTTTGTGGATTTCCTTTTGAATTTTTAATAAAAGGGCCAAGAATCAATTTTTTTTTTTTAAATATACTATTATTTACTAACTAGCCGCGCCGGCCGCCTTCAGCGGACCCTTTTCTTAATTATCAGAAGGCGGCACGCTCGCCTTGGGCGGGCTTCGCCCCCCCCCTGCCCTACACTTTCCTTAATTTTACCCTGTTACGCATTAGTGTGTCAAGCTCCAAAAAAAAAATTAAAAATTGAGTTAAGGTTGTTCGGACATTAAAGCACTTTATCTGATTAAAAGCTAATTTTTTAATATGTTATTAATCACTATCAAATACGTATAAAATAAAATTTTGAAGCAGATCTGACACAGGGTTATCGGGTAATTAATTTTTAAAAAATTGAAATTTAACATGTAGCCTATGGGGAATAACGACGAAACGCACACATATCGAATTATATAGGCATCTGTGCAAATGATACAAAAACAAAAAAACTTACATTTTATTAATTCACTTCCGAGGAATATGTTAAAAATAAAATCAAAAGTTTCTGCCCAACGCTTTTAAAGATATTTTAACAAAAAAGTCAAAAAATTCTCCAAAATGACAGTCGCTGATATTTAAAAATAAGGAAGTCACGGGACTCAGACTAATCTGGCAACGTCGCATAAAATAATACTCTTTTCTCGATGTCAGTTACATTTTTTTTTCCATTTTACGATATTTTTTCTCGCAAATCGTCCATTGTGTTTAAACTGATTTGCATTAAACATTGTAACATATTAAATAAAATAAAATTTAAGGCGTTTAAGATTTAAAATAGATAGTTGATGAATGCAATGTTGCCAGTTCTATATTACGTGAAATACTGCTCAAGTCAAAAGTCATTCATTTATTATTTTTGGTAATTAAATTATTAACTTAATACAATTATAAACTATGATAGGTCACGACTAAATTATAATAAGGAATTTTGGCATATTAAAAAAAAATTTAGATTCTATTATGACTTACGATGTACTATCCGAACAACCTTAAGCACGGAATATTGTTTCAAATGCTTTAATTAATAGTATTTTTTATGAAATATGTCCTAAAAAAATTTATATTTAATGTTACTTGCACAATTGACAAAAAAAAAAATTATATATAATCTAATCAAAACAATGTAAATCAGAAAAAACTTTAAAGTTTATTTTCTCAAATCTCGGTACCTGGCGCTTGACACACTAATGCGTAACAGGGTCCAATTATGAAATGAAAATGAAAATTACTATTCCAATGTGCCTGCTTGAGGATTTGTTTATATTCATAGAATATATAAATGCAAAGAATACATAGATATTTCTCTATACATTTCGTAAGGTAGAAATCGTAACTTTGGGAATTAATGACTCAAAAAGTTATAAGAATTTCACGACCCGAGTATTTTTTCTGGACTCTCTATAACGTCCTCTATAAGTCTGCAAAATTTTATTTCAAAGTTCCAAACGGGAAGTTGGTCAAACAGACATTAAGAGACGGACACTCAGCTATTATACAGGGTGCAGGGGGGGGGGGCAAAATGTCTTCTTTTATTTCATTTTTTTTTTTTAAATGATACATTTTTACTTTTGAAAAATAAAATCTTTTAAATAAAAAAAAAAAAATTAAAAGAGTAAGAAATTCATTTTTACTTTCTCTTACCTATGTATATATGTAATATATATATAGAGAGAAAGTATTGGATTCATGTCAAAAATTCGATGTCGAGATTTTGATGGATCTTCACGTTTTGAGGTCCTCTGAATCCAAAAAAGTGGTTTTCGCGACATGGTCTGTCTGTGTGTGTGTGTGTGTGTGTGTGTGTGTGTGTGTGTGTGTGTGGGTGTGTGTGTGTGTTCAATTTTAAGCATGAAGGAATTGAGCTAGGAGGATGAAATTTTATATTTAAGTTAAATACCTCCCGTGACCGGAAAAATAAGCTTTTAATCAAAATTGGCCAAAGAGTACTAGTACTTTACTGATGTACTTTTTCAGTTTTTTTTTATTTTCTCAAAATTCGCTCTAACGATTTTGATTAAAATTCAAAAATCAATTATTTTTTAGATACTCTTTCAAATGTATATTCTCGTTTTGCCCTCAAAATTGTTTGAAGCACACTTTACTCTTGTATTTCATAGAGAAGATAGGAGAAATGGTTGCCATGGTAACAAAATATAAATATTTTGCCATGTTTATAATTTTGACATCTTAAATTTCGAATATATTGGCGGAAACTAAATATATTTCGACACAAAAAATCTGGTGTGACAAGCACAGAACACAACTTTCGATTACCGAAGGTAAGAGAAAG
Source organism: Euborellia annulipes (assembly GCA_023213315.1). Taxonomy (NCBI): domain Eukaryota; kingdom Metazoa; phylum Arthropoda; class Insecta; order Dermaptera; family Anisolabididae; genus Euborellia; species Euborellia annulipes. The sequence goes on from JAKCPI010012585.1 coordinate 29,688, forward strand.
TTGTGTGCTGTGCGCCAGTCACACCAGATTTTTTTCCAAAATATTTTATATAGACCCTATTATATTTCTAATTTCTAAAAACATTTTATATTGAATTAAAAGAAGAAAATTAAAAATATTTATTCCCTTCAAATAAAATTTAGTATAAATATAGCCTAAAAAATCTTTTGATAAAATCACTATCAAATTTTTTAAAATTTTAATTGTGATTTTATTTAAAATTTTTAAAGCTTTATAGTAGATTTGTTTTTGTTTTATACTATTTGAACATATTAAATTATTTTAATTTTCTAAAAAAAAAAAAAAAAAAAAAAAAAAAAATGTTTTGCCCCTCCCTGATTTAAATTCGTTCCGGCGCCCCTGATTGAAAAACAAAACCAATATTAGTTTATAATTTTCATTAGGATCATTGCTTTGATTATTTCAGTTAATGATGATGATCATTATGTATTTCATGTAATAGTTGTTTATTTTAAAATCCTCAAAAAAATGTTTGAAATATGAAAAATGCTATGAATCATTGCAGCATACCTATCCTAGCGTAGCCTACAACAAGAAAGAACTTTCTAAAAATGGGAGTGATCAGACATACTAGGGTGATTTTTTTTTTCTTTATTAACATACATTTTTTATTATATATTCCAAACACTGCTATTTTTTTTAGTAAAAATGATAAGCAACACTTGTATTGAAATTTATTGCTTTATAGTTAAAAATACATTTTTTTCGTTGAAGTGGAGGAAAAATAAAAGCGTCATCCGCCATTTTTCTTACTTCTTACATCAACAATAACCAAAGAATATAATTAATTTATAAAAATAATTATAATTATTACACAAATAATCGTTAAGTGATGGGTGGAGGGGGGAATTTTTTTATAATAAGAATCCCCTTAGGATTTAACACGAAGAAAAAAACTTTTTTTTTTCTTTAAAGATAAAATGAGCGTGAGGGAGAGCATCAACTAAAGTTACTAAAGTGCCATTCTTATACGTAATAGTGAGAGAGAGAGAAAAAAAACTTTTAAAGAATGATTCTAGTGGTAGGAGAGGTCCAACCAAATCAGAAGAAGAAGAAGTTAACATAAAATTACTCCATTTTGCGTTTATAAACTTTCTATAAAACAAACGTAGAATAAGTAAGTACCCCCTAGAGCGTGAAAATAAGCTTTTAATCAAAATCGACATAAAAGAATCTGGTATGATACCTTACCTTCGGTAAGTTGTGTTCCGTGCTTGTCACACCAGATTTTTTTAAAGTAGGTTTAGACAACCACCCCTATTTCCCCTTAACTCATAGGAAAGCATTGTGTTCTATCTCTCCTTAGAGCCAATTAATTTTAATAATTAAATCTCTTAAATTAAAAATAATGAAATTTGTTATATAATTAAATTTCTTTTTTTCATTTTTACTTTCTCTTAGCCTATATATGAAATATATAGAGAGAGAAAGTATTGCGATCATGTCAAAAATTCGATGTCCAGATTTTGATGGATATACATGTTTTGAGGTCCCCTGAGTCCAAAAAAGTGGGTCCCGCAAATTGGTCTGTGTGTGTGTGTGTGTGTGTGTGTGTCTGTGTGTCTGTGTGTCTGTATGTGTGGACAGATTTTTTTAGCATGAAGGAGTTGAGCTAGCGGATTGAAATTTTATATTTAACTTAGGTACCTTTGAAGAATCTCAAAATAAGCTTTTGAACAAAATCGGCCAAAAAGTACTAGTACTTTACTGATGTACTTTTTTAGTTTTTTTCGATTTTCTCAAAATTCCCTCCAAGGATTTTTTTTAAAATTCATAAATCAACTATTTTTTAGATGCTCTTTAAAATGTATATTCTCATTTTGCCGTTGAAATCTTCTGAAGACCACTTTACTTTTGTTCTTCATAGGAAAGTAGAAATGGTTGCCATGGTAACGGAATTTAAATCTTTTTTTTTATTAGATTAAAAAATAAATTTTTTTTAAAATCCCCTTTTTTTTTTAAATTTTTTTTTTTAATTTTTAAAAAAAAATATATCTCTAAACCTACCCTAAAAAAAAAATTTGGGGTTTGGGGGGTTTGTTTGGAGGTTTTTTCCCATTCTTATGAAATTTTGTATTTATTTACGATTCTATATTGTGTATAAAATGTCCAAATATGATTTTAATTTTTGAAAATAAACATAGTTTTTTTGAAAGAGTTAAACATTTAAAATGCAAGTTTGACCCTAAGGTGCTATCGGAAACTAAATATATCTCGACACAAAAAATCTGGTGTGACCAGCACAGTGCGCAACTTTCTCTTACCGAAGGGTAAGAGAAAGTTGTGTGCTGTGCGCCAGTCACACCAGATTTTTTCATTAAGAGAAACAGGAAGCCTAATTGGGAACTGATCGAAGAAGTTACTCATGTTTTTCCCGATAAGATGGCGTTGTGTGTCATAAAAAGTATGCCCAAAAATACAAAAATTTGCCAAGAGATGTCAGAATGGTAGCTCATAATATTTAATGCATTTGGTTGATTTTCATTGATCTTTTAACAATAAATACTTTATAAATGTTATTATATATTATGCAAGGTCTTTAAATACACAGGTTGGCCAGAAACTAGTAAACAAACAATTTTCAGGTCACAGTTTTTGATATGTCCACGTCATGAAGCTCCTCCTTGCTTATATTTTTCTATTTGGCAGCTTTGTTGACTGTTTATAACCTAGTTCACATTCATTTTGTTTTATTTGCAATTTGTATAGTTTCGGACTAAACAAATTTAGACCCTGGTATTTATACTACTTTTTTAATAATATAGATTTTTATAAATTGTTTGTTTCGAACGATACAAAGGGGAGGAGATCCATGACGTCACTCTCTTGAAATGGAAAAAATGTAAACAAACCGAGTTTGACCCCCCCCCCTGATATTATGTATCTTTTATAAAAGCATAAAAATATATAAATATAGGCTAATACTATATCAGCTTTTACACTAGCCTGCCATCTATTGCAAGAATGCTGAACTAATTTGACATTTAATTTTTAAATAAATCATCTAAGCTTATTTTAAAATTTTCTTAATTAATATGTGATTAATAATAACAATAAATTCATTTTTAAATTAAAAAAAAAAATTAAAGCTTATTGGGACAGATTGTTTTTTTGTATTTGCTTGATAACAAAAAATTAATTCCGATAATTTTTTTAATAAGTCATTAAACATATTTATAGCTCCATGTCCCAATAATCTCTTATTAATTTAATTCATTTAAAAAAAAACCGCATTGAAAAATTCCTTATAATAGTCTAGTTTTTTTTTTTTTTTTTTTTTTAAGTACGTTTAGACGTCGCTTCTGAACCCCCTTAAAATGTAATTAAAAAAAAATGCATTTTTTTGTTCATCTCTTCTGAATTATTTATTAGAAAAAAAATATTTTTTTTTTCATTTTTCTTCCTCCAATTTGATATTTAAACAAAAAAAAGGAAAATATTATTTGCAAATTATTTCTTTTCTCTCTCTCTCTCTCAGGGTAGAATAAATATTTAAAGATAATTTCTCGTCACTGATGATTGTTACGTCAAACGTAATTTTGTGATTATTTTATTTAGGAAAAAGAGAAAGAAATTAAATTTTAATATACGGTAGCGTGCATTCATTAAACATTAAAATAAGAGAAAAAGGAATTTCAAGAGGGAGTTTTTTTTTTTTTTTTTATTCATTAAAGAGGAAGGAAGAATTGTGGAAAAGGAAATAAAAAGAAATTATTTGAAATGTTGGTTCGTTTTCAACTATAATTCTCCTTAAGTGGTGTTGCTTGAAGCTGGTATTTATGAAAGAAATTTTCATTTTTCGGACATTAAAGCACTTTAATAGATTAAAAAGCTAATTTTTTAATATATTATTAATCACTATCACATACGTATAAAATAAAATTTTGAAGCAGATCTGATGCAGGGTTATCGTGTAATTAATTATTAAAAAATTGAAATTTAGCATTTATTCTATGGGGAAAATCGACGAAACGCACACATATCGAATTATATAGCCACCTCTGCAATAGATACAAAAACAAAAAAACTTACATTTTATCAATTCACTTCCGAGGAATACGTTAAACATAAAATCAAAAGTTTCTGCGGAAGGCTTTAAAGATATGTTAACAAGAAAGTCAAAAAAGTCCCGAAAATGACAGTCGCCGATATTTAAAAATAAGGAAGTCACGGGACTCAGACTAATCTGGCAACGTCGCATAAAATAATACTCTTTTCTCGATGTCAGTTACATTTTTTTTT
>JAKCPI010012587.1:0-13510 GCA_023213315.1 Euborellia annulipes
TGAATACTAATATATCAGCGGTAACTGAATATATCTTGACACAAAAAAAATCTGGTGTAACAAGCACAGAAAACAACTTTCGATTACCAAAGGTAAGAGAAAGTTGTGTGCTGTCGACAGTCACACCAGATTTTTTCACCTACATCCAGGAAAAGTCCCTTATTAAAATTAACTACTACAGCCATTAAGTAACAAATGCCATTATTGAAAAAGATTTATCAAATCTTTGGACCTGGATGAAATTTTATATTGATTTTTGCAGCCAATATAAATTCAGACAATAATTTCAGTGATCAATTTTTTGTTGTTGGTCAAAAATAAGTTACTTAATAATATAGTTCATGTATAAAATAGAGAATATTATAAACTGTGACTCCATATTTTTTTTAATGACCCGTTATGTTTTTTTTTTTGTTTCTGTTTTTTTATTTAAAAAGCTTTCCCATTAATTTTTCTTTCATGAATGAATAGAATAAAATAGCATTATACTTTGGTGGGTAACGAAGAGAGAGTGAGAGAGCTGCCTTCATCAAGTCTAATCAATCACTGTGGCTGTATGCTCAAAACAAGCAACATGCAGCCGAGATTGTAAAGTATTGTGTAGTGATTGTTCTATAACGGAGACAATTGACCAACCAGTTAATGGCTGCTTTGTAATCACCTGCTGGGGTGGGGGATGCTGCCATATCTCTCGCTCCCTCTCATCTCTTTTCATCCACTACAAAAACAATGCTCTTATTTTATCAGAAATGCTTATTCATTTTCCCCCTCTGAATGTTTTATTTATTATTAATTACAGTGGCCGATGGGGAAAAAAATTTACCCTACCCTATATTCGGATGTAGGCCTGACCACATGGAAAGGGGGATTCTCGGAATTACATAACCAAACAATTATGTTCCTGCCAGGAAGTGAATATGTAGTTGGGAAAAATGGGATACAATGCGGAGTACCAAATCTGGACAATAATTAATTGGGTAAAATTCTAAGATAGCATTAGTATTACGAATCTAGACAGAATTTCCAAAAATTCTGGACAATATCATTAAATTAAAGGGTCGGACTAAGCCGAGCGCACAACTTTGCCCACCCATTATTCAAAGAATTAACGCAACACGTTTGTTTATTTTTTTGATTTTGCTCTGTTGCTATGCTAAATTTTCAAATTTAAATAATTTTTTAACAAATTTATTATATATCAATTTACTATTGTCTAGTTTCTGAATATATAAAAAAAAAAATTATAGATTATTTAAGAAAAAAATATTGGCCGAACGTCGCGGGTTCGGACCCCACGCAGCCCGATGATTTTATTTAAGTCATTTGGTATCCAAATGGCTTAAATAGAAATGCCTGGACCTCCCAATAGATATTATAAATAATATAACGGTTATCGTCAAAGTCTTAAATGGCCTAAGTTGCCGAAAAGACTGTGTGAATGTGTGAGTATGAGTGTGAATGAGAAGAAAGTGTGAGTGTTAAAAAAAAAGAGTAAAGAGGTCCTCAGAAGATTTCAATGGCAAAATGAGAATACACATTTGAAAGAGTATCTAAAACATAATTGATTTTTGAATAATCAAAATAAAAATCTCTGGAGCGAATTTTGAGAAAATCGAAAAAACTGAAAAAGTACATCAGTAAAGTACTATTACTCTTTGGCCGATTTTGATTAAAAGCTTTTGTTCACGCCCTAGGGGGGTGCCTAACTTAAAAATAAAATTTCAACCTCCTAGCTTAATTCCTTCATACTTTAAATTGAACCCAGACACACACACACAGACAGACACCCACATACAGACCATGTCGCGAAAACCACTTTTTAGGATTCAGAGGACCTCAAAACGTGTATATCCATCAAAATCTCGACATTTTTTGACATGAATCCAATACTTTCTCTCTCATATATTAACATATATATAGTGGTGTGGCATAGTAGGAGCGGCCTACCTCCTTGCCAAACGTCGCGGGTTGGCCCGGAGTGCGTGGTTTTATTTGGCTTCATGTGGAACCAGATGGCTTAAGCAGAAATGCCTGCCCCAATTATATATATATTATTAATATACGGTCTATCGTCAAAAAGTCTTAAATGGCTAGTTGCGAAAAGACTGTGTGAATGTGTGTGTGTAGTGTGAGTGTGATGAGAAAAAGTGTGAATGTTTTTTTTTTAAAAAAAAAAAACGTATATATAGAGGTAAGAGAAAGTAAAACTAGGAACCAGCCAAAAAAGACTTTACTTAAAAAAGTAAAAAAAACTATTGTGCCTGGAGTGCGTGGGCTCATGAGATTCATGAGCAAAGAATAAAAAAAGTTTTCAGAAAAATAGGCCTATTTTGAAAAAAATATTTTTATCATTATATTTGAAGCTGGAGAATAAATAAATTTTCACGTTGAACCCTTAAAACTTAAAAAATGATACAAATTACTGTCTTATTATTAATTATTTATTCTGCATCATGTTTTAGAAAAACATTCGAAGATGTCGAACGGATCGCAGGTGACCCATCTACCCTTAGGGCTTGATGGGGAGGCGACCCCTTGACCTTGTAGCCAGCAATGGAGGGCCTGCTGATCCCCGACCAGGGCAGAGGTTCTCGGTCAAATTCGCAGAATCTTCGAATAAGGTATCAAGTTTCATTACTACGCGCCTTATATAGGGTTTCAAAATGTATTAATATTTAAATTAACATGAGTTTATTCACATTCTTTCTCATAATAATGTCTTTTTATCACTTCTAAAATCAAATTAAGAAGTCCTTATGTTGATTTCTAGCTTCTTATTGTTGTTTTTAAGCATCTTTTATTTATAACCCTCTAGTATCTTGAAGATGTCGCGGGTTCGGACGGCAAGGGGAGTCTGGGATGATTTTTTTAAGCCATTTGGGTGCCAGATGGCTTAAATAGAAATGCCTGAACCCACAATAAGTTAATATATATTACAACGGTTATCGTTAAGTCTTAAATGGTTTATGTTGCCGAAAAGCTGTGTGACAGAGTGTGTGAGTGTGGGTGTGAATGAGAAAAGTGTGAATGTTTTTTTCTTTAAACAAATTTAAAAAAAAAATAAACCTCCAGGAACTTGAAGATGTCAAGTAATTAAGACAGGGAAAGGGGGTAGTAGTGAATTTGTATCTGTATTTACGAGCCCCCGAAGTCCACGTTCACCAATATAAATAAAAATAATGTTTTTTAAAATATTCTTGTCTTAAATATAAGAAAATTTTTTTTATTATTTTAAATTCGTAATAATAACCCCTTAGGGAATAACAAAAGTAATATTTTCCCATACCTTTTTGATAAAAAAAAAGTTTTTAATAGCTATAATAAAATTCTAAGATTGTTTAATTAAGTGATAAAAAAGTTTTTTTAACTTTAGATTCGTTCATATGGAAATAGCGAAAAGAAAATTTCTTTTTTTTTTTTTGAAAAATATTTGTTTTTATCGCTTCTAAAAGAATGAAAAGAATATTGAAGTTTTTTTTTTTTTTAATTTTTCTAAGCCGTGAGAAAATATATATTTATTTTTAATAAAGTAAATAAATTGGAATCCTTCTTGTTAAGACAAGTAAGAGCCGGTTGCTTCACTTCTAGTCAACTAGCAAACTTATCTGACCGATAGCAAAAACGATGTGGTAAATAAGAACACGCTTAACCTTCGAGTTAAAACATGAGTTTTTTCACATTTGTATATGAATTTACGAGCCTCCGAAGTTCACGTACCCCACTATAAATAAAAATAATGTTTTTTAATTTTATTGTCTTAAATATAAGAAAAATGTATAGAAAAAAGACTTTTAATTGGAAGTGGTTTTTTTTTTCTTAAAAAAAAAGATTTGCCAGATTAAAATTTTGAAAAATAACCAGAGATTATTTCAAGTAGTCAACATTTAAAACGCAAGTTTGAAACTAAGGTGCTATGGGAAACTAAATATATCTCGACACAAAAAATCTGGTGTGACCAGCACGGTGCACAACTTTCTCTTACCGAAGGGTAAGAGAAATATGTGTGCTGTGCGCCGGTTACACCAGATTTTTTATTATAGATAGAGTATTAAAAAAAGGGAGGCAGGAAGCGTGAGGCTTCAAATAAATTACCACATTAGTTTAGTCTATTTTGGTAAAAACCGACTGATAATTTGCGTCATCAAAAATGACCCTTTAATATGATTTCACACCTCTGGCTCAACGCAAGGGCGGATATAAGGGAGGGAGGGGGTAATTACCCCCTTTACCCCCCCCCCAAAGATTTGAAAAAAAAAATACTTTTTTCAAAAAAAAAAAAAAAAAAAATTATTTTGAATGTAAAATTTTAAAAATAATACTTAAAAATTTGATTTGTATTTATATCAAAAATGACCCTTAAGTATTAAATTTCACACCTCTACAGTCTTTTGAAATTAATAATAATTAATAAAATAGATAAATCAAGGCTTGTGTTTCATCTTGTAATTTAATCCTTTAGTTAAGCCCTTTACCGAACTTTGGGTCCTAGATAACAAACTACGATCTGGGCTCTTATTTAAGCATATGATTAGCATAAATAAATGTGAAAAGACTCCAAAATCATAATCAACAGGCTTATCCGAGGGATAAGTGAAGCGACCGGTTCTAGGAGTGCAAATATTGAGAAACGCCGACTGAGATTTTTTTTAAATTATTGGAAAGTTTAAAATTCGTGATTTATCTGTTGTAGCCGAACTTGGTTGCGGGATGTGATGGTATCACGCTACACGACAATCCACTGTCACGGCCGCCTCCTTATGCAGAGGGCTGTTGGGGGTTGCAGAGGCCACCACAGCTATTGGTGGCAGCACGTCTCGATCACAACCAGGCCACCCATGTATAACCCTGCTCTTTTCTACTACTTTTTTCGGATGTCTTCCTGGGGTTTCATCTCTCTCACTCCTTCCTCATTGATTTTTAGTTATATACTTCATTAATATAATAAATGTATTCGAAATCAAATTTGACTTTCTCTCTACTCCATTCTCTCCTTTTAGACTGTTGGTTTATATTCTTTTTTTTTTTTTTTTTTTTTTTTTAAACATTCACACTATCCAAATGGCTTAAATAAAATCATCGGACTGCCTGGGGTCCGAACCCGCGAAGTTCGGTATAGAAGGTAGGCACGCAACCAACTAGACCAAGCCCGCATATTATTGTGTTATTAACAATATTAGGCGATTTTATTTTTATTTGTTGTAAACAAATAAGTAATTAATATATGAACATTTAATTGATAAAACTCTCTAAAGGATATTTATTTTAATAAAATAGTAAAAGTTTTGAAGACATTTTTCAATTATACATTTTTCAATGTATAGGTCTAGATTACAGCAAAAGTTTCTTTATCGAAATTATTCTTTTATTTATTTATTTTTTTTGCTCCATTTCCAAAATCAAACTCATTCTAATTATTGAAAATATGAAATTCAAACAATCGTATTAAAGTAATTAAACTCTTTATTGTAGAAAAATGTGTATTCCTTATCAAAAAATAATTCAATTCTACAGGACAAGATTAAGGTTAATAAAAAAATATTCACCTAAGTAAATGTTTTTTTTTTTTTTTTTATTATTATTAATTTTTTACTTAATAAAAAAGTTCTCAAGAAGTCGTCAATTTTCAAGTACCTTTTATCTTCATCAGAGTAAGTAGCCTATGTATGATGTGTGCTTTTTGTTGCCATTTATGGTTTATAAAAAAAGCTATAATAAACCTTTATACTCTGGCAACAGTGTGGTGGAGAAAGGTGCCGCCGTTCACCCCCTTGTTTTTTAAGTCACCGGAGTTCTTCGGACATCCCTGTTTATACTACTATTAATAATAAGCCTATACATCTCTATTTCTAGTTTTTATTATGTATTCAATACAAAATAGAAAATATATTTAAAACTATTCTGGTCCCGATTTCCTCTATGATCCAGACAACAATAAAACCTCAGTGGTGGCCAAAAAAAATTAACACCCCCAAAATAATACAATAATATTACCCGAATCATATAACAGATAATATAATCAGAGTTAGCAAGATACTCATAAATATGTATCTAGATACAAGATATTTTGATTTTGTTTATCCATTTAAATACAAGATACAAAATCTTTTAATAAATTCAATATATATAGAGTAATCGTGATAATAACTTTTTTCATTGAAAAAAAAAAAATTTTTTTTGTTTATGATGTTCCCTTCTCTTTTAGACTCGCATAAAAGATGTTAACAAATAGTTAGATAAGAGATAAAGAAAGTCTTGTGCTTGCAATTAGGAAACAACCAGGAAGAGACTTGTCATATTAAGACAGGCGAGGAAGAGCCCAAGTCATAAAGCAAGATTAAACCAACAACCATTCGGACCAAGTCTCTAGAATAGTTGAGAATTAATCTTCGACCCCCAAATGCCCTTAATGAGCTCCTCTATTTGAATTCGCTGTTTGCTGGCCGATTGTGTTCATTTCACTTTAATACATAGGAATCTTGTTGTTTATATAAACCAATTTAGAAACTTTTCTCATAATTTAATTGTCTCATTCATTTATTCCCCCTCCACTCTCTCTCTCTCATTTCTCTTTCTCTATTCAAAAAAATCATTTTTACTTTCTCGTATAGAGAAAGTTATGTAATCGTAAAAAAATTCGACTTCGAGATTTTGATGTTTCTCCACGTTTTAGACCTCCCTGAGTCCAAAAAAACCATTTTTGGCATTATGTCTGTGTGTGTGTGTGTGTGTGTGTGTGTGTGTGTGTGTGTGTGTGTGTGTGTGTGTGTGTGTGTGTGTGTGTGTGTGTGTGTGTGTGTGTGTGTGTGTGTGTGTGTGTGTAAACACGATTGCATAAAAACCAAAGCAGCTAGATCGATGAAATTTGGTATATGCTCCTTACACTAAAATTGTAGATTTCTATCAACTTTTGGAGTACCAGGGGTGTGCCTATGAAACCGACCTTTAGAGGTGCGCACATAAACACATATTTTATAAAAGTGAAAAAAGATATTTTATTCAAAGTAATTTCCTTCGTTAGCAATACAATTCTCCCATCTTTCAGGGAGCTTATGAATCCCTCTCCAAAAAAACTCGTCTTCTTTCGAGGCAAACCATTCATCGAGCCATTTGGCAACATTTTCGTAATCTGTGAACTGCTGCTCCCTCAAAGCGTGACCCAAAGATGAAAACAAGTGATAGTCCGTTGGGGCCAAGTCTGGGAATAAGCCGCATGTGTGAGAATTTCCCACCCAAACGTTTCAATGGTTTCTTTGGTTCGTTTTGCAGCGTGTGACGGAGCGTTGTCGTGCAACAAGATGACTTTGTGCTGCCTTTTTTGATATTCTGGTCTTCTTTGGCGTATAGCCTGGTTCAATTTCACCATTTGCTGTTGATAACGTTCCGTATTGACAGTTTCGCCAGGTTTCAGGAGTTCGTAATAGATAATTCCCTTCTGATCCCACCAAACACAAAGCATTGTCTTTCGTCCATATCGATTTGGTCTTGGAGTCGATGTTGATGGCTCACCTGGAGATACCCATGATGCTCGACGCTTAGGATTTTCAAAAAGATCCATTTTTCATCTCCAGTAACAATTCGATGAAGAAATGACTTTCTTTTGTATCTGGCGAGCAGCATCTCACAAGTGGTTTTTCGGTTCTCTTGCTGCCTTTCGTTCAGTTCATGTGGAACCCATTTCCCGATCTTCTGGATCTTCCCCATAGCTTTCAGACGCTTGGAAATAGTTTCCCGAGTCACGTTTAACTGTTCTGCCAATTGTTGTTGTGTTTGAGTTGAATCTTCATTCAACAATTCTTGCAAATCGGTGTCATCAAACTTTTTGGGCGGTCGGCCACGTGCTTCGTTCTTAATGTCAAAATCTCCCTCTTGAATTTTTTGAACCATTCTTTGCACTGTGTTTCACCAAGAGCATAGTCGCCAAAAGCTTCTACAAGCATTCGATGAGACTCCGCGGCCGTTTTTTTCAAATGATAGCAAAAAATCAACGCCGTCCGCAAATCACTTTGTTGAGGAACAAAGGTTGACATGTTTGACGTGGTGAAAAAAATGTTGGGAGTATGAAATTGGAATTTTTTTGAGTTCGAAACTTAGAACAGACATAAACCAAACAAACAAACTCAATAACTAGACTGTATAGTACCAAAACTGGCCGCCAGGATTTTTCAAAGTAAAAGGCGGTTTCATAGGCACACCCCTGGTAAATACGTCACTTGGAAGTAGTACTTTACTTAAAAAGTTTTTTCAAAAATTTTGAAATTTTCAATTTTTTTGTTATATTATGATAAAATACTCTATTTTAAAAAAGTTTTTATTCTTTGACATTTTTCCGAAAACTGAATAGTTTTTGAAATAATCACAGAAGAAATAGAAAATATTCGTTAATTTTTTTATCAAAATTAACGAATATTTTCTATTTCTTCTTTGATTATTTCAAAAACTATTCAGTTTTCGAAAAAATGTCAAAGAATAAAAACTTTTTAAAATAGAGTATTTTATCATAATATAACAAAAAAATTGAAAATTTCAAAATTTTCGAAAAAACTTTTTAAGTAAAGTACTACTTCCAAGTGACGTATTTACTCCAAAAGTTGATAGAAATCTACAATTTTAGTGTAAGGAGCATATACCAAATTTCATTGATCTAGCTGCTTTGGTTTTTATGCAATCGTGTTTACACACACACCCAGACGTAACTCCAAAAGAATATACGAGAAAGTCTCGGGGAAGTCAATCCCCATATTTTTTTTTTTATTTAAGAAAAATCTTTTAATTAGATTTATTTAAAAAAAAATAAATCTACTCAGTATTTTTTGCTCTCATTTGAATATTAAAACAAAACAACCACAAAAAAAAAAAAAAAAAACCTATGAAAAATAAACTTGTTGAAAATAGAAGTAAAACAAATGGTGGGGAACTACGTTTTTTAGATCAAAGACATTTTTTTTTTAATTATTTTAAAATAATTTTTTATTTAATTGTAAGTTAACCCAACGGCATATATCCAAGGTGTTTGTAACTGCTTAAACCTCCAGATTAATTTAGGAAATATAGAGAGAACGACATATAAAAATTATGCATTATTTTTATTTTATTTATTTAAATTTACCAGATAATAAGTAGGGTTAATATATTGAAAATACAAATACATTGACCGCGAACAATTTTTTGACACTGCATTATTCATTATAAAGATATACTGGGTACAGTAGCGGATCCAGAGGTGTTTCTCGGGGGTGGGGGATGGGGGGTTGATCTGGTGTGACTGGTCGCACAGCACACAATTTTTTATTAATTTCGGTAATTTAAAGGCGCATTCTGTACTTGTTTGCCAGAATATAAATACAAATCAAATTTTTAAGTAGGGGAGACCGGGGCAGGTCGGCCCAGTCGCGATATTTCGCAGAATAATTGGACGATTGTGTTACGGATCAGAATGAAGGTTAATAGCGCTGCTACCCTACTTCTGCCAATACAACTATAGCGAACGGAGTAAATTCGCATGAGCTAGGATCATTTATTCGTTTTTTGCACCTTGGAGTAAATTTTTATTAGTTGAATAAAATTGTTGTATCTACTTTTTGGTTAATTCGAGGATAAAAAGTGAGCACTATGATTAAAGGTTAGAGTATAAGGATTATTTCTCCATGGCATATTAATTAAAAAACATCTCAAAAGTGACAAAAGTCGAAAAAACATTTTCCGCTCTGTACTTATTAGTCAAGCACTTCATAATGTGTCACTTTCTCTTACGAAATTTTTTTACTCATTCCTTAATGTAGTACTTAAATTTCCAGGACCTAAAAAGTAGCTAAAACCTTTTATCGGTTCCTTGATAAAAACAATTAAAATTTTCAATGATTTTGCTATATATTCAGGTACGCATCCAGAAAAAAAAGAATTTCGAATTAGGAACTCAATTTTAGATCTCTTGGTTCAAATGACATTTCGTTTTTTAAAATAATTCAATTTCTTTACAGGATGAAAATCGAGAGAACGCAACAGTATCAGAGTTGACATTCATCCCCACTACCGATGATGATGGAAAAAGCATCACGTGTCGGGCTGAGAATCCTAATATCACAGGCGCAGCTCTAGAGACAAACTGGAAAATCGATGTTGTTTGTAAGTAGGCCTACACCTTTTTATTTAAAACAATATTGTGATGACTTGGTATAAGAGGTTTTATTTTCTTTCTTCCAGTGGGGTCAAAACTTGTTATTCCCTATCTCCTACTTCCTCTATCCCTCAGGCATAACTTGGTCCACAATTTTGAATTTAAAAACATTTCATTTTTATATTTGTATTTGGATCGTATTTTGGATTTATTTGCCTTTTATTTATTTATTTTTAATAAATATTTTTCTTAAGTATCACACAATAGGCTAAATCTCTGGAAAAAAAAAAATACTGAAACTTCATTTTATTAATATTTCAACCCAAATGGAAATGTTAATTTAATCTAACTTTTAACTAGTAGACCAGGCGCTGGAGGTAGTTGAGTATGCAAAATTTGAGGACCGAATTCTGACAATGGATTTGGGCTAAGAATAGCTCCCAGAATAAGGATCCGGATCTTGCCGGGCCAATTTTTGGTCCAATTTTTTTTTACCCCCACCCCATAGGAAATCAATGGAGTGCATGCTAAGATGATGTGAAGATTTGCAATTATGGTCAAATTCGAGTACTTAAAACCTCAAACAATGAAAAAACTGTCTTGTCAGCAACTGAGGGGATCCTCTAGAGTCCCCTGAGAAGTACTATCTTGCCACCAGTTGTGGTGGTCCCCTCTAACCCCTTCATCTCTTTTCTCTCTCTTTGTTATAAATTTAAATATACGGCTTTAACACCATTCCAAATTGTGGGGAGCGGCAATTATGTTCAAAATCCACTACCTGGTATCCCAATCAATGAAAAATACTATCTTGCCGCCAACTGCGGTGGTCCCCTCTAACCCTTTCACCTCTTTTATCTCTCTCTTTGTTATAAATTTAAATATACGGCTTTAACATCATGCCAAATTGTGGGGACCGGAAATTATGTTCATAATCTAACTAGCTGGTATCCCAATCAATGAAAAATACTATCTTGCCGCCAGCTGCGGTGGTCCTCTCTAACCCCTTCACCTCTTTTCTCTCTCTTTGTTATAAATTTAAATATACGGCCTTAACATCATGCCAAATTGTGGGGACCGGCAATTATGCTCATAATCCACTAGCTGGTATCCCAACCAATGAAAAATAACTATCTTGCTGCCAACTGCGGTGGTCCCCTCTCTAACCCCTTCACCTCTCTTTATCTTTCTCTTTGTTATAAATTTAAATATATGGCTTTAACATCATGCCAAATTGTGGGGACCGGCAATTATGTTCATAATCCACTAGCTGGTATCCCAATCAATGAAAAAATACTATCTTGCCGCCAGCTGCGGTGGTCCCCTCTAACCCCTTCACCTCTTTTCTCTCTCTTTGTTATAAATTTAAATATACGGCCTTAACATCATGCCAAATTGTGGGGACCGGCAATTATGTTCATAATCCACTAGCTGGTATCCCAATCAATCAAAAATACTATCTTGCCACCAGTTGTGGTGGTCCCCTCTAACCTCTTCACCTCTTTTATCTCCCTTTATTATAAATACACCAGGTAGTAGATTATGAGCATAATTGCCGGTCCCCACAATTTGGCATGATGTTAAAGCCGTATATTTAAATTTATAACAAAGAGAGAGAAAAGAGGTGAAGGGGTTAGAGAGGACCACCGCAGCTGGCGGCAAGATAGTATTTTTCATTGATTGGGATACCAGCTAGTGGATTATGAACATAATTGCCGGTCCCCACAATTTGGCATGATGTTAAAGCCGTATATTTAAATTTATAACAAAGAGAGAGAAAAGAGGTAAAGGGGTTAGAGAGGACCACCGCAGCTGGCGGCAAGATAGTATTTTTCATTGATTGGGATACCAGCTAGTGGATTATGAACATAATTGCCGGTCCCCACAATTTGGCATGATGTTAAAGCCGTATATTTAAATTTATAACAAAGAGAGAGATAAAAGAGGTGAAGGGGTTAGAGGGGACCACCGCAGTTGGCGGCAAGATAGTATTTTTCATTGATTGGGATACCAGCTAGTGGATTATGAACATAATTGCCGGTCCCCACAATTTGGCATGATGTTAAAGCCGTATATTTAAATTTATAACAAAGAGAGAGAAAAGAGGTAAAGGGGTTAGAGAGGACCACCGCAGCTGGCGGCAAGATAGTATTTTTCATTGATTGGGATACCAGCTAGTGGATTATGAACATAATTGCCGGTCCCCACAATTTGGCATGATGTTAAAGCCGTATATTTAAATTTATAACAAAGAGAGAGATAAAAGAGGTGAAGGGGTTAGAGGGGACCACCGCAGTTGGCGGCAAGATAGTATTTTTCATTGATTGGGATACCAGCTAGTAGATTATGAGCATAATTGCCGGTCCCCACAATTTGGCATGATGTTAAAGCCGTATATTTAAATTTATAACAAAGAGAGAGAAAAGAGGTAAAGGGGTTAGAGAGGACCACCGCATCTGGCGGCAAGATAGTATTTTTCATTGATTGGGATACCAGCTAGTGGATTATGAACATAATTGCCGGTCCCCACAATTTGGCATGATGTTAAAGCCATATATTTAAATTTATAACAAAGAGAGAGATAAAAGAGGTGAAGGGGTTAGAGGGGACCACCGCAGTTGGCAGCAAGATAGTATTTTTCATTGGTTGGGATACCAGCTAGTGGATTATGAGCATAATTGCCGGTCCCCACAATTTGGCATGATGTTAAGGCCGTATATTTAAATTTATAACAAAGAGAGAGAAAAGAGGTGAAGGGGTTAGAGAGGACCACCGCAGCTGGCGGCAAGATAGTATTTTTCATTGATTGGGATACCAGCTAGTGGATTATGAACATAATTGCCGGTCCCCACAATTTGGCATGATGTTAAAGCCGCATATTTAAATTTATAACAAAGAGAGAGATAAAAGAGGTGAAGGGGGTAGAGGGGACCACCGCAGTTGGAGGCAAGATAGTATTTTTCATTGATTGGGATACCAGCTAGTAGATTATGAGCATAATTGCCGGTCCCCACAATTTGGCATGGTGTTAAAGCCGTATATTTAAATTTATAACAAAGAGAGAGAAAAGAGATGAAGGGGTTAGAGGGGACCACCACAACTGGTGGCAAGATAGTACTTCTCAGGGGACTCTAGAGGACCCCACAGTTGCTGACAAGACAGTTTTTTCATTGTTTGAGATTTTAAGTACTCGAATTTGACCATAATTGCAAATCTTCACATCATCTTAGCATGCACTCCATTGATTTCCTATGGGGTGGGGGTAAAAAAAAAATTGGACCAAAAATTGGCCCGGCAAGATCCGGATCCTTATTCTGGGAGCTATTCTTAGCCCAAATCCATTGTCAGAATTCGGTCCTCAAATTTTGCATACTCAACTACCTCCAGCGCCCGCTCTAT
>JAKCPI010012589.1:0-11668 GCA_023213315.1 Euborellia annulipes
ACTAAAACAGTGGTTCCCAACCTGGGGGCGATCGCCCCCAAGGGGGCAATTTGGGTTTTCAGGGGGGCGATAAATAGCGGGGGCGATTGGGGGGCGATGAGTATTCAAAGAGAGAAAATTATTAGTTTACTAAAATTTAAAAAAATAAAAATCAAAGAGAAAAATCTCCTATTTACAGGATGGTCAGGATAGAAGAGGACAAAATATTATCATAAAAATAAAATAGTCTGAAGATAATTCCAATCTAGAATTTAAACGTCACTTTTAGCTCAAATCTTAAATTTCAATTAAAAAATCATTTTCTTGAATTTTTTTTCTTCAGGGGGCCCGGGCCCTTTAAGCTCAAATCAAGTTTGATCTTTTTCACGACTCAGGATAGCTAAAAACGCAGATTTCAGTGGCTAATTTTCAAAAAATTTTCCATACCCCCAGATTCCCCCGTAAATCCTCTGTCCAGATCTGGCCTCGATAAATTAAAATTTTGTAACTCTTTGTTTAGGAAATTTGAAAAAATTTTTTATAACTTTATCTAAATAAATATTGTAAGCTATATATAACTATTTCAAAAGTTGTGTCAAAAACTGTGTAAAAAAGTGTTGGCATGAAGGCCACAATAGCCTTTTACATACTAAAAAAAAACTTTTTTGATTTTTTTTCGGAGGGGGGGGACGTATTACTAAGTAGCCCCGGGGCCTGTCAAGTCTGTCTGCTGCCCTGTATATAGGCATACGGTAATAAAATTGTTTAAATTAATAAAACTGCTTTATTATTTACACTTTACTTCAAAATTAGGCATACAATGAAAATGTAAAGGGGGGGGCGATAGGTGTTAGTCAACCTCCAGAAAGGGGCGATGGGTCAAAAAAGGTTGGGAACCACTGGACTAAAACAAACATTTCTTAACTAAATTATAAAAAAATATGAGAAAAAAGTTTTAATTTAATTTTATTAATAATATATAAAAATATTTTAGAATTCATAAATATTTTTAAAATAAATAAATAATCTTTTTTAATGAAACAGAAGGGGCGAAGCTACTTTTAACGCAACTCATCCGACGGCTCTGCATATTGGTTGCCTAAGCTCAAGGCATCGAAATCAGGCACTTTTGGCGCTGACTGTACCACTCAGAGCATATTTATTAGCATTAACGCCTCTGAGCTAGGCATCCTAAACGACACACCCACATTGTGGGAGTTGGACATTAGGCATGCGTGTGTCATGAGTGGGATGCCTAACTCAAAGGCGTTAAAAAGTTTTAAGTACAGTCCACTCCACAAGTGTCTGATGTGCTCGAGAGTGTAGCCTTGATTGGCAGTTCTTCTGAACTTTACATATCTGTCCCTTCCTTCTAACAGGCGTCAGACCGTGCGACGGGCCGGCTTGTTATATTTCTTCCGGTCCCATAAAATCCATTCCGCCGACCCCGCACAGCCGGAATAAGGCTAGGAAAGAAGAAGACACGAGGTTGTTTGTTTCAAGATACTAATTAATTATGAATTAACATTCATACGTCACCTTCAAAAGTGATTTTAACACCTTCACTTTAATTTGTTTAAGTTATTTTTTCGGCATCTCAGGCGATTTAGACTCCAATTTCAATCGATTGCATTACCAATTCAATTGAAATAAATTTTTTCTCGCTGGGGATCTGATGCGAACCCCCGACCCCTAGAATAGTAAGCTAATGCTTTGCCTCTGAGTCACAGGTCAAGGGCTATATCACAAAGTTGAATATAAAATACGTTTTTAGTATTAATTTATAATTAAAGGTTCAGAGTTTAAATTTTATGAATAAAAAGTATAATTAGGCAATCATAAATTATTTTTTACATAATAATCTGAGACCCGATTTGGTAAGCATTTGCTTATCGTTGAAAATTAACAGCATCAAAAAAATTCATAGAGATAAGCACGAATTATAAAAAATGAGAATTATATTCTATTTTGAAATTATAAAAAACGGCGAAATGTTATAATTATATTTTTAATTATTTTTTTTTTTTACTTTCTCTTACCTATAAATATATGTTAGTGTATAGAGAGAAAGTATTGAATTCATGTAAAAAAATTCAATGTCGGGATTTTAATGAAAATACACGTTTTGAGATCCAAAAAAATTTCCCTCCCCAATTCAACTTGTGACAAAGTACCCGTGTGACAAAGTACCCCGCTCTCCCATATTTGTACTTTATTGATGTACTTTTTCACTTTTTCCGTTTTTCTCAAAATTCGCTCTAACTGTTTTGATTGAAATTCATAAATCAATTTTTAGATCATTTTTAAAATATATATTTTCATTTTACACTCAAAATTGTACTACATAGGAAAAAAATAGGAGATTGTTTGCCATGGTAACAAAATATAATATTTTCCCATGTTTTAAAATTTACATCTTGTTCTAGAATATTGATTGAAATTAAATATATGTAGACAGAAAAATCCAGTCCCACCAGATTTTTTTAGATTTTCAAATCATGCAAATTCAGTCGATTAGGGGTAAGAATATCAACTACAACGACATCTTGGAAATAGGGGATTCTGATACTTAAAGCTTAATTCCCTCTTAAATCCATTTGAAGACAGTCAACGATTTGCCTTCCGGTCAAATAAAATTCTCGCCATTAATTGCACCTGGTCTGGATTTCTTTGCCATTGATTAATTAATGGACTTTGTTTGGATACTTCTGGATTGAATCGGAATCGGATCGCTAAATGACTTTTTCTTCGAATGAGATTGATTGCACCAAGTGAAAAGGAATAAATTGAAATATGGTAGGATCAAAGAGGAAAATATAAAGCGTCGAAATTAGTAAGCCATTTCTATCATGAATATTATATTTTCTTTTAAAACGTAAAGGGATATCCCGTAATATGAAGAACAAGTCATTTAAATAAAAATTAAATTAAAAACAATAAGTTATAAGTTTCAAAGATTTATTAAGTCCTTACTGTCCTATAAATCAATCATAAAGCGATTATATTGATTATAATTAATTTCCCAAAACAAGGAAGGACGCAAATTATTCCTTACAAATTTGTGAGTGTTTATTTGGTTTTAGGCCTAACGTCTCATGGCCCCCGAGAATCGAACCCAAGATCTCCAGCCTTCCCTTTGCACAAATCATCGAATCCTCGACCAACTGTGTGTGTGGTCAATTATATTAATAATGAAGAAAATGAGCTACGAGATTGAAATTTTATATTTAAGTTAGGTACCCTCCCGGATAGTTAAAATAAGCTTTTGAACAAAAAATTACTAGAATATACTTTACTTAAGTGCTTTTTCAGTTTTTTTTTCTTTCTCAAAATTGGTTTTAACGATTTTGATTAAAATTCTTAAATCAACTATTTTTTAGATGGTCTTTAAAAAATATATTAGTAAAATTTTTCGTGAAAATTCTTTGAACTACACTTTACTGATGTAGTATTACAGTTTTTTCAAATTCATTTTTTTACCCTTAATAATATAATAATAATAATAATAATAATAATACCTCTTTATTCTTTTTTTTACATTTTACATAAAAATTCATATTGTTTATACAATAGTAGCCCTAACACCTCTTTCCCCTGGTCGGGTTGGTCGTTGAGGAGAGTCGCTTACAGGAAAAAAAAAGAATTTCTGTCTCTTCCTTCCATAGAGCCAGGGCTGGATTTCTCAATAGGCTAAAAAGGCTGCGGCCTAGAGCGAAAACAATTTCAGGGGCTGCAGATTGTCAATTTATTCAAAAGTTAAAATGAAGTATTTCAGACTTAATAATATTTCCCCTACGAATTTATAAATACAAATATTGTATTAAAACATTGTATAAAACAAATGTACTAAGACAATATGAACTGTAGAGGGAGCGGCAAACGGACTTTAGCTATAGGCTGCATACTCTTAAATCCGGCTCTGCATAGAGCCAATGTTAAATCCCTATGGGGATTTGAATGTTAATTTCGATTCAAAAGGGGGTCCCCTTTGAAACTTTTTACACATTAAAAAAAATTTTTTCCAAATCTTTTGAAATTTTGTATTTATTTAGGAATCTCTATTATGTATAAAATATCTAAATATGAGATTAAAATTTTGAAAAATAACCATTCAAGCAGTCAACATTAAAAATACACACAGGGTACTTATGAAACGCAAGTGGTCAAGTTTGGAACTAAGGTGCTACGAGAAACTAAATATTTCTCGACATAAAAAAATCTGCTGTGCGTTGAGTCACACCAGATTTTTTAATTATTAGTTTGACAAATTAAGAAATAAATTGATTAAAAATTAAAGTTTTGATCACCTAACTAAAACAAAGTGAGGGGGTCGGGGGGCGAAAGACTTTGGAGAGAAGGAAACATTAGTAAAGTTGGACGCTGCTATTTAAGGATTAATTTGCCCCAGTCAAAGATGGCATAAATATTTCCGCCTCCATTATCTGATAGCCAAACATTCTAAATCTCTATTTACAATATTGACTTTTAATGAGTTGCCGGCAAGAAAATATCCTAAGTCCAAAGTTAGTAAAGTAACTTACTAAATTTTCCAAATTGTTGTTAAAGTAGATTAAGAATATGTTTTTTTACTTTCATAATAAGAAGTCTTTTATCCCTTGGCAACCTAAATGGCTTTGCTCATTACCTCTGGCAATAAAGGCATTATTGAAATTTAAGAAGAAAAAATAATAAGTGATACATTTAAGAAGTTAATTAGATGGAATGACAGGATGCCTTTTTACTTTTTTTCTCTTTATTTTACTGAAAAGCACAAATTGAAAATTGTTAGTTAAAATTGATCCATTCTGTTGTAAAACTTCTACATTAAAAATACTCATAAATCTGAATTAATCAAATTATTTGTTATATACTAATCAATGGGCAATAGCAACTATGATTTACCTAAGCGAAGGCTGAAATTTATTAAAGAGGAACTTTTATTTAATCGCCACAATTTTTTCGTTTTTCTATCAGCATGTCGCGTTACAAGCCGTGACGTCAAAGGCCGTGACGCGGCAAGCCATGACGTCACAAGCCATGACGACAAAAATAGGAAAGTTGAAATTTAATATATATGACGAATTATAAAAAAAATAATTGTGAGATTTAATTATTCAATTTTTAAATTGATAAAATATAATTTTTAAACCAATTTAAAATGATTCAAATACTAAATAAATATTGTTCTCAGTTTTTAACATGCGTCTATTGATTTCCCATTTTCCAATTATTAAATTAAGATTAAAAACACGATTTTAATACTCTTAATTGAATAATTTTCTGAAAATTTTCAGTTAAACGCCTAAGATCCGAAAAAATTTTCACTTGCATCGTGGTTTCATAAAACCAGACAATGTTTTTTTTATTTTATTTAGTTTTTTTTTTTTTTTTTTTAAACATTCACACTTTTTTCTCGTTCACACTCACATTCACACAGTTTTTTCGGCAACTCAGGCCATTTAAGACTTTAGACGATAACCGTTATGAATATATATTATTTAGGGTCCAGGCATTCTTATTTAAGCCATTTGGTATCCAAATGGCTTAAATAAAATCATCGGACTGCCTGGGGTACGAACCCGCGACGTTTGGTATACGAGGTTAGCACGCTAACCTCTACCCCAAGCCCCGAGGGCATTTTATTTAGTTATCTTTCTTGACACGAATGATTTCTTTATATTATAACAGTAATAAATACTAATTTATATATATAATTCACTAATGTGTCCGTTTGCTTGTCACGCACGCTCTTTTTGGACAAATTCCCGTTCAACCAAAATTTATATTCTTAAAGAGGACAGGAAAATTATTTTCGTTCCGAGATGTTCCGTTTCGCGATATTACAACTTTTTACTTTCTCTTAAAGAGGAGGCAATGGCTAAGCCGGCTAAGCTTAGGATTACGGAGTCCGAAGTCTCAACACGACTCGGGTTCGGATCCAGCTTGCCGCAAATAATTCAACCATCCTGCCGAAGTCTCCTCTTAGGGTAGGTAGGGGGATAGCCCCACCGTGGTATCACAAAGGGCCTAATTGGCCTAAGTGTGTTCCCTCTCTGGGAACGGCCACTTCAACCTAACCTAACCTAACCTACTTTCTCTTACCTATATATGTATATATATATATAGAGAGAGAGAAAGTTATTGGATTCATGTCAAAAATTCGATGTCCAGATTTTGATACACGTTTTGAGGTCCCCTGAGTCCAGAAAAGTGATTTTTGAAACCTGGTCTGTCTGTCCGTGTGTGTGTGTCTGTCTGTAAACAAAATATCTCAAAAACGAAAAGAGCTAGGAGGTTGAAATTTTATATTTAAGTTAGGCACCCCCCTGTGGCGTGAAAACAAGCTTTTGAACAAAATTGGCCAAAAGAGTACTAGTACTTTACTGATTCACTTTTTCAGTTTTTTCAAAATTCGCTTTAACGATTTTGATTAAAATTCATAAATCAATTATTTTCTAGATGCTCTTTGAAACACACTTGTACTTGATAGGAAAGATAGGAGAAATGGTTGCCATGCTAACAAAATATAAATATTTTCCCATGTTTATAAATTTGACATCTTGAAATTCGAATGTACCGTACTGTCGGAAACTAAATATATGTTCACACAAAAATTCTGGTGGGACAAGCACAGAACACAAGTTTCTCTTACCTTTGTGTGCTGTGCGCCAGTCAAACCATATTTTTGAGTTATTATTGATAATTGTTGATTTCTCCTATAGGAAATGTATAGACAGGGCCGGAACTACGAGATTTTTTTAGGGGGGCAAAATTTAATTTGCCGCCCCCCTCCTTAAAATTTTCTATACAAAATTCATAGCATTTTACCTTTTTTTTAGTAAATCTTTCTTGAATTGCCGCCCCCTGATATCTGCCGCCCGGGCCACATGCACCCACTGCCCCCCCCCCCCCCCCTTGATCCGGCCCTGTGTATAGAGAAAGTTTTCTTTGATGTATTCTATCGATACAATATGAAAAATCAAAGCCATCTAAATTATAAAAATTGTTATTTAAATTTTTTCCTTTAATTGACTTACTTTGTTGAAACGGATGCCTGGTAAATAAATAAAAGATGTTTAAATAAATAAATAAAAATTGGTAATTATATTTAAAATACGTTTTATGATATATTTTCTTATTAAGATATTAAGACGGCGACAAATACTAATCAAATCCCGAGACGCTGCCCGCCAGAGCCTAGGCGCGGGGCCCGACGAGGACTAGTTGAAAACTTTTTTTTTAAATTTGTTTAAGGCCTTTTTCGGCATCTAAGGCCATTTAGACCCCATCTCTATTTATTTCAAATTCAAATGAAATTTTTCTCGCTTGGGACGGGAAACGAACCAGTGACCCTTGGCATGAGAAGTTAGTCTTCTCTCTGAGCCACGGGTCACGGGCAGTTGAAAACCTAAACCAATAATAGTCTTGAGTATGCAAAAAATAGTGATTGCGCTTCAGGCGAGAAAATTTGTTCTTGAAATTGGACAAAAAATACGTCTTTCTTTTTTTGTGTTAATAAATTTTCTAAAACGGCGGTTCTTACTTCATATAAAAGGCATGTTCATGGCATGGTAAAGCCTACCTCTTGGGAATTGTACTGACCTTTCGTTTAAAAACAAATTATTGTTATTACAAAAAAGAAAACTTGGAAACTTGTTGTGGATTCTAAAAGACAAGGATGGCAAGTTTTCTTAACAAATAGTTCTGAGAACATTTCCGAGAAGAAAATTTTTCAATTTTCTTACATATAATATTTCTTGGAAAATTCTCTAAGTTTTTTGCGTAAAGTATGATATTTTTCAATATCTGAGACACACATTTTGAGTGTTTTAAAAATGTACTGTATTCACTTCACGATCTTTTTAATAGAACAATTTATTTAGCATGATAAATAATTCGCTCAGGGGCCCACATCTTGTGGGTACGTGGATGGCGACCACGAGCTGCCCGAGCTGGGACAGACAGTTCTTCAGTTCTTTGTATGTCTGTCTCTTTCTTCCTCTTTTCAACAGGAGTCAGACCGTCCGACGGACCGGCCTATCCTATTTCTTGGGCTTGATAGGGTTGGAGGGAAAAGAGTGAGGTCCGCCGACCCCGCATCGCGGGAATGGGGCGAGGACAGAAGATTTAGCATGATAAATAAAAAAGACCAAGCAGCTTATTTATTAGATTCGAACCCACAACGACGTTTCGGTCGACTATGCGACCATCTTCATGGCTGTAATAGAGTATAAAAAAACAAATATAATTTCAAGACATATTTTTATCTTTATGTCTTGAAATTATATTAGTACAACCTCTTGATGTTTAATACTCCATTATAGCCCTGAAAAGGGCGCATAGTCGACCGAAACATCTGTGGGATCGAATCTGATAAAGAAATAAACATAGCTGCTTGGCCTTTATGTTCTTTTAGGTAATATGCATTTGAAGAACAAATAAATTTTTAGATAGTTGTGTTTATGTGATCAAGTGAATGTTTTAGCGGGCATAAGGATCTATTAATAGTGAAGATGGAAATATAAATTTCGCCCGAAACTTAGCATGTATTGTATTTCCTGTATTTTCTCTTCCTAATTATAATTCAAATTCCAATTGTATAAAATTTAGACCGCTCTACTTTTTTCTCTCATAATAAATAAAGAAAAAAATTGCATTTTAACCCATTCAAAGTCTTCTAAGCAAACATTTTATAGAGAAAACTGAATTTTGACTGATTCTCCTATGTATAATTTACTCAAATGTTGATTGAAGGCCGTAGCCATTGATCTCGTTTAATGAACCATATTTCCGATGTTGTTTAAAGAGGAATTAATAATTTATAAATTCTTTTGAAATTTTCTAAGAGCAAATAATCAGATTTTCCTATATAAACTTCTGCTCGTCAATATTATAAAATAGTAAGAGAAATAAATTCAATTAATATTCTACTAAATTGTCCCTTTCTTTGACTAGTGCTAATATAAAGAAATCTTAGTAAAAAAATCTGGTGTGTTGGTCGCACAACTTTCTCTTATCTTCAGCAATTGAAAGCTGTGTTCTGTGAGACCAATAACACCAGAAAACATTTATTTAATTTATTTAAGATATAAAATTTATAGTAAACGAATTCTTTCCTATGAGGTTCAAGAGTAAAGTGTGTTTCAAACAATTTTGGGGGCAAAAATGAGAATATATATTTTAAAGAGCATCTAAAAAATAAGTAATTTATAAATTTTTATCAAAATCGTTAAAGCGAATTTTAAGAAATTAAAAAAAAAAACTGAAAAAATTCATCAGTAAAGTACTACTACTCTTTGACTGATTTTGTTCAAAAGCTTCGTGTCACGTCCTAGGGGGTGCCTAACTTAAATATAATATTTCAACCTCCTGGCTCTTTCCATTCTTCAATTATTTTATTTACAAACACACAGAAAGACCATTTTTCGAGACTTACTTTTTTGGGCCTCAAAACGTGTATTTCCTTTAAAATCTAGATATCGAATATTTGACATGAATCCAAAACTTAATATACTAAATAAATAAATAAATAAATTTATTACGACCCTCTTAGAAGCACCACTCCTCGGTGGCACATTACAATACAAATTTAAATACAAAAACAAATACAACAAAACAAAACAAAAGGAAAAAAAACAGAAATATATGCCCATTAACAATCAACATGTTCATGCATTTCCATGGAAAGAAATAAATACTGTATTATACTGTATTTAAAGATAAAAAGAAAGCAAAAGTTAATTAAGGGAAAAAAAACATTTTCTTTTTTTAGAACCTTTTTATAGAAGTTTATTTTTTTATTTATATGGCCTAATTAATATTTATTAATTATATGAATTTTCTTCATGTACGTGACATAATTTCTTATTTATTCATTTATTTATTTTAACAGAAAAAAAGAAAAAACTTTTTTTTAAGTTTTAAACATAGATATTGAATTATTTTAGAATAAGTTTTTTTATTTCTCGTATAAATTCATTTTAATATTTCTGTTATAAGACATGAATTTGCAAATGCTATTTATTATATATTTTTAACAAGATAAGGGTAAAGTTTTATTTCGTTTAGAAGATCCTATCTTATTTTGTCTGGTAAATTCCGAAATTCGGATGAAACTCGTAAGCCTCCTTCCCTTTGTTTCAGAAAGTTCTTGAACTTGGTTTTATAGGAGTAAACATATTTTATCCTGGCTGAATCGGTTCCCGTTCGCCTCTACATATGTATTCTAATTCATTAGGGGGTGGGATGCTCTTTTACAGGTGATATCCTCAAGAGATCGATTTTTTGTTGCTAATTTATTATACTCCCGCCAACAAATTGAAATTTTGCAAAATATTACTAAATTAATATTTTATTTATATAATTATATTTATTTTATACTTTAATAAAAACGTTTTTTTTTTTTAACGACGATACTTGAATTTGATATTAGTAGGGATTTTGTGAATTTTATATATTTGACAATACGTGATATTTTTAGAGCAGGATTTGAATTTCAATACTATTGTTAAAGGGTAAAATTATTTAACATGAAAACTTTTTCTATATATAGGACTATAAATATTATTATATAAATATAGTCAGGAAGGTATTTAAGGGTTGGCAAAAAAGGTCAACCAGAGGGCGGAAAATTTGCTTTAAGGAAAAATAAATAATAGGCTATTCAAAGGAAAATATGTTTGTAGGTAAATTTTTGAACTTTTGTTATTTTTGCAGGTCAGAGTTGAGCAAATATTTGTTTGGAAGGATGTGATGAGAAACTCGAATTGTCGAGTGCGATACTGCGATCTAGTGACAGGGCATGACGAGTTCAAATCACCAGATCCGTGGTTCAACTCCCTGCGATAGCTACTTTTTGAATTAATAAAATTATTACTGTACTAGCAACCAATTAATCGTTATATATTACATCAATATTTTTTATTTAATGTCATCAAATTTTAGTCAATTTTTAAACGCAATGGTGGTATAGGAAACTAAATATATCTTGACACAAAAAAAACTGGTGTGACAAGTACAGTACACAACTTTCGATTATCAAAGGTAAAAGAAAGTTGTGTGCTGTGCGATCAGATTTTTTATACTGTATTCATTGAAGTAGCGATATGACCTATTTTTGCGCAATCTCTACGTCCCTGAAAGAATGACAAAAACAAAATATTTATAAAAAAACATTATAAACAAATTATATTGTATTGACCAATAACATGAAAGTTTTTTTTTTTTTAATTTCAGAAATAAATAGGCGCGTCTTTCCCTCTCTCTTATTGATAAAAACCTGACAATAGGGCGACTCTTAGATAATTTTTTCCTTTTATTTTTTCATAAAGAAATTAGGAAGTAATAATTATCTTCCCTTTTCATGCTATTTTGTAATTTATTTTAGAGGTGTTGCTTCGTATTCAAAAATGTAGTTTAAATTTCTTCAAATTTACAGCCGGTAGATATCTCCTTTAAAAAAAAAACTCTTTTATTTATATATATAAAATAAGACCACAAAGCTTTTGGAGAATTCTTTCTCTTCTACAACTTTAACATTCTTCCGTTGAAGGGGGTGAAATTTTTTGCTTTCTTTTCCAATTGTGTGTTATTCTTTATAATTCTTTGTTTCCGAGTATTAATCATAATAAACATGGCAGTATAAAATAAATATTAACTTAAGCTCATTCTTAATTTAAATAACAAATTA
>JAKCPI010012592.1:0-23298 GCA_023213315.1 Euborellia annulipes
AAAATTTTTTTTTTTAATTTGGTCTTTTTCGGCATCGAATGCCATTTAGACCCGTCTCTATTTATTTCAATTCCATTGGTAAAGTTATCGGATATTTTTTTTTTCTTTTCGGTGACATTATAATGGCCTAAAGAAGATATTTACTTGAAACAAACTTTGAGAGTAACTAAGTTTATTTTATTAAAATAAAGAATAAAAAAAAATAAACTTTCTTGAAATAAAAGCTTAAACCCAAACTTAAATTACTTTTTTTTTTAAGGGAAAAATGAATAATTTAGAAATTTCTTTATTTGGTTTTCGAGCTGATTGGGGGGGCATCCAAAAAGGAGACGAGATCCTTGCCGGGGAGCACATACCCTAGCCCCCTGTAGCGCCGTCACTGTGCTGATAGAAGAGCAAAAAAATTCGTACCCGATATAATAAATCTTTAAACTTTTAAATCCCTTGATAGATATTCATTCAAGAATTTTAAATCCAAAAAAGCATGTTTATATTTGAAGATGTAGAAGAATTAAAAAATTTGGGGGGGTGGGCTGCCGAATTTAAAAAAAACTCTGAAACAACGAATTTAGATTCTTATCAAGGGAAGGCTTTAGGGAAGAAACCAAATTGATATCTCTCCTGGTTAAAAAAATTTGAATTTGCCTCTTCGGCTCCGCCCTCTCTGTATTTCGCCAATCAGCGCTATCCCTGAGGCCTGATTGGTTGTTTCACACATCGGACACGGGTTTAAGGCAATTATTAATAAGTATGATTATGCATTATATTTAATAAAGCAATCTAGAGGCCGGAGATATTGCGTTTACAAGTGGCTGGCAACAAATGAGATGAATTAAGATTGATAAAGATTCAAGTTCATCATCAATCATTAAAAAAAAAAAAAAACATTAATATTAAAATTATACAAGTTGATATAATCACTATGTAAATAATGATAAAATGTTGCAACAAAGTTGAATGCGAGAAAGAGAGAGAAGAATAAAACAATTTCTAGTTTTTCCCTATAAATTATTAGCCAAGTGGAAAGAATAAATCGCTAATAACAAAGTTCAAATGAATTATTTTAATTATTATTCATTCTGAAAATGGAATGCTTCTAGTAAATGTCGGTGAATTGTGACATTTGTATCAAGAAAAAAAATTAATTTATTGGATTGTTTGTTTCGCGGATTAATAAAAAATGTTTTTTTTTATTATAACGTGAAATCAGTGCTAAATTTGCATATTTTAAGGCAATTTCAATCAGTCACTATCAACGGGGCGAGGTGAGAAACCTATCAGCGAGGGGCTTATTTGCATTGCCTTGCGACTAATAAATCAAAAACCAAGCACAATAATTTATGCGTTCTCAGGTAAATCAAAAAACATTATTTTGAAAAATTATTAATGGGATCCTATCATGATTTTTTTTATTATTTATTTATTAAAGTTTAGAGGACTCGTATTTTTTTTTTACTTTCTCTTAGATAGTTTAATAATATAGTTTTGTAATTAACAAAATACAATTTTCATAAAGGATATTTGTATGACTAAGCTCTTTTTAAAACTCTTTTTCATGTATTTACTCTAGGGGCTCATAATACCAGCACAGAAAATTTTTTTCAGCAAAACGAACTTTTTTGATTTTTTGTTATTATTTCACTTTCTGTGTATTTAATCGACTGCATACTTTTTAAATATATTCATCAATTGTTATAGTTGAAGTTCAACACAAATAATTTAGCAAAAATTATTTTATTATAACAAAAAAGCAACTAGGGGGCTCATAATACCACCTTTACCTCTACCTATATACCAGAATATTAATATATAGAGAGAAATTATTGGATTTATGTAGATGCAGAGATTTTGATAGACGTTTTGAAGACCCCTGAACCGAAAAAAAGTGGGGCTCGCAAAATAGCCTGACACCGTGTGTGTGCAAGAAGGAAATGAACTACGAGATTAAAATATTATATCTACCTAAGTTAGGTTCCCCCTGAGTCGCGAAAATAAGCTTTTAAATAAAATCAGAGTCGAGTACTTGAAATATTCAAAATAAAAATATTTTTCTATGTTTATAAATTTTTTGAGGCGTCAACTAGTCCTGGCGATAAAAGCAGTTAAGCTTGTAATCCTGAGTTCGTGCTGGCCTTGTATACCAAGGGTCGCGGGTTCGGATCCCAGGCAGTCCGATGATTTTATTTAGGCCATTTGGCCTCCAAATGGCCTATATAAATTAATATCAAAGGTTATCGTCAAAGTCTTATATGGCCTAAGTTGCCGAAAAGACTGTGTGTATGTGTGTGTGAGTGAGAAAAAAAATCCTGAGTTGAAGACAACTCGAATTCAAATCCACCTCATAGCAAAAAATTATCCAACTCTATTTGAGATGTCTACTCCTGAGGAAGGAAACGTTAACTCATCTCAGATTTATCCCATGAAAGTTACTACACAAATTAACCACAACGTTAAAATTCTGACACTAATCACTGAAGAGAGAAATAAATTTTACATCTTTAATTTTCATGTAGTGCCAAAACTTGAAACTTAAATATATGTTGACAAAAAATATCAGGTGTATCAAGCACACCTTCGGTAATTGAAAGTTGTGGGCGGTGCCACCAACACACCAGATTTTTCAAAATTAATTTCTCTAATTATATCTTAAAAATGTCGCTAAATCTATTTTTAAACTTAATAATATATATAATTTGATTCGATAATCTACTAAAATTTTATTATTATTAGAATGTTAAGCTGACAGAGGAAACATTCATGAATGCATAATAATGACTTCGCCAAAAAAGTGAGTGGAGTAGAAGGTAAAAAGGGTTAGATGTGAAAATAAGATAAATTCCTGGAAAAGTCAAATTAATTTATTAATGAAACGAGTTAAGAGAGTTATAAACTACGGGGTAATAAGATAATAAGGAAATGCGAGTCAATAAAAATATCGACATTTAATTACTGTATTTACACACTAGAGATTGTGCGAAATGTTAAGAAAAGAATTTAAAATGTGGATTCGATCTCTATTAATAATAATAATTAAATTGGGGAATTATTTTTACTTTTTATTCAAAGCGTAATATGAAATGTGGATATCTTTGTATAATGGACATTTGCATAAAGCATACATTACAAAGAACAAAAAAAAGGGGGGGGGGGGGGTGAGCTCGTGAATTTCGAAGTGGATGAACTCTGACATGTGTCAAATATTTTTAAAAGAAACATTTTATCCAAGCCACGCTTTATTAATGAATATTCAATTAAACCTTCGTGTTTTTGAAAAAAAGAAAAGCCAAAGCGAAGGGTTGTCTTAAATAAAAAGGGTTTGGAAAATGTAAAATGTTTAAAATAATTTTATTTTTGTCAATGTAAAGCATTTGTTTATTAATTAATAATTAATTCAAAAATAGTAATTTATAAAAAAATCTTATTGAAAATTATATTTTTTAAGGTATAAATCTCATGTTCCAGTACTCTTTGAACAAGTATAAAATATTAGGAATAAATTTGTTATATTCAGAAAAAAGAATCTTTAAAAGGTGCAAAAATTCGTCTATTTTAATCATATTTTCACAAATGATGTCCACGTCACTTCCAGAATATAATAGGGCAAAACTCAAAAGTTTTATTTTGAGTATTTGTGAAAATTGTGTGATTATATTTTAATGTAACGTTAAGCAATGTTTAGTATTCTTAAAAAATCTAGATCCATCTTTATGACTCAATGCAATAATTTAAAATTCAATCTAGAGCTTAGACGTGACATCTTACAATGCATGTATAGGGGCCAGTGGGGCAGGGGGGCATGTAAGAAAAAGTTGGATAAACACACATGAAAAATTACTCGTTATCGGCTCGAATAACTCCTTAGTCTTAAGAGATATAATTATTTTGAATATACTTTTAGAAAGAATGATTCTTCAGCTAAAGAGTCACAATTTATTTTTTGTTTAAGTAAACCATACTTTCTCTCTCTATATATTTCATATATAGGGTAAAAGAAAGTAAAAAATTCATTATGGAAGTAAACGAAATTTTAATCATCAGAATGATTGACAGGAAGAGAGGATGTCAGCCAAAAGGAGAGCCTCTATCGAATAAAAATCTCAATTCAGAAGACGTTTCGGTTTTAATTAAATAAATCCATCATCAGTTCTTAAGAGATGAATGGAGATTTTTATTAGTTTGTTTTGCTCAGGGGCCCACATCTTCTGGGTACGTGGATGGCGACCACGAGCTTCCCGAGCTGGGACAGACAGTCTTTCTGTTCTTTGTATGTTTGTCTCTTCCTTCCTCTTTTCAACAGGCGTCAGACCATGCAACAGGCCGGCCTGTCCTATTTCTTCTGGTCGCGAAAACGCATTATAGGGTTGGAGGGCAAAAGTGAGGTCCGCCGATCCCGCATCGCGGAATAAGGCTAGGACAGAATAAGAAGAAGAGTTGTTATTTGTTGATGTAGATTAATAATACTTATAGTAAAAAAATTTTCGATGATGACTAGTAATTGTCGAAATACGTATAAGTTTTAATTTTTAATTAATAAAACCTTTGAAACAAAAGACTAATGTTAATTTGTAAATTTAATTTTAATTTACAAATATTTCAACGAGAACCTACGGTCGAAAGTTTAAATCTTATAAAATAAAAATAATTCCTATATGACTTGACCAACATAGGCGTCATTTGGGGGGGGGGGGGGCATTTGCCCCCCCCCCAAGGGCTCTGATTTTTATAAAATTTTATATTATTCTAAATAAAATACTCTAAAATACATCTACGTGTATACAAACTGTACAAAATTAAACAATTAATTAAATATGTTTTGGCCAAATTTGAGTACCCATTTGTAAGTAAATTTTAAGAAAAATATGGGGAATGACTTCCCCGAGACTTTCTCGTATGTTCTTTTGGAATTACGTTTGGGGTGTGTGTGTGTGTGAACACGATTGCTTAAAAACCAAAGCAGCTAGATCGATGAAATTTGGTATATGTTCCTTACACTAAAATTGTAGATTTCTATCAACTTTTGGAGTAAATATGTCACTTGGAAGTAGTACTTTACCTAATAAGTTTTTTCAGAAATTTCGAAATTTTCAATTTTTTTATTATATTGTGATAAATTACTCTATTTTAAAAAGTTTTTATTCTTTGACATTTTTTCAAAAACTGTATAGATTTTCAGTTATCAAAGGTAATTATTAAAATAATTTTTTTGTTTGATATTTTTTTTATTAATTTGTTGAGTATAAAAAAAAAATAGCTTTTTTAAATTGAATAGCTTCTGAGAAAAGGCAGAAAAAAATCGAGAAAATCCGGGTTAAGCAAGGCTAAGAACTGCTGGACCGTGGATAGGTGACCAGCTGAGTGTTGAGTCTCTCACCTGCTGGAAGCCATTTTATTTAATTTCCCAAAAGTCAAATGATCTTAGAGGCCGAAATATAAATTGAAAATACAATTAACTATAACACCCGTCTCAGGAAGAAAAATGAATAAATCCCACCTCAATAACCAATCAAAAGTTAGAATATATTTATTTCCTTGATTAAAATAATTTTTCCATATTCATTTTTTGAAATTATTTAATTTGTTTTTTTCTTCTAATTTGATGAATATAAAAAAAAAAAAACAATTTTATTTTTATTTCGTCTAATAGTTTCTGGGAAAAGATGACGTCACGCGTATTGTTTGGAATCCGGTGCATGTGCACCAAGGACGGAGACTCAGCATCTTTAAGCGACTCTCTCCATCTCACTCGCACTCATTACCTTCGCTCTCTTTCTACTCAAATGCCATTTTAAAGCCCCTTATTGACAAAAATATTTGAATTTTTGCTTTTTCGAGGAGGGGGCGCCTTTTAGGCCCCTCCCCCCCTCCCCCCTTTAGATTGTCCCCTCCGTGATATTTATACTAATTTTATGAAATTTGTTTGAATAAATTAAAGATGAATTTCATTTTAACAAAAGGGTTTATAGAATTGATACCAGAGGCAGCACTTGCCGGCGGTGCCTTTTGCTTGCAAGGCTGTCTGTCTTTATTCAATTCGAGTCCCTAAAGAAAAAAATAAAGAAAAATTTAATTAGGTCTATATAACAATTTTTATTATTTTTCCTTAGAGAGTGCGAAAATAATATACAAATTCATTTGTTTATATTTACATGTTTTTTAATGACACCTGTATGATTTTTTTTTTATTTTTCTTTCCAAAATTTACGAAAAATGTCGTTTTCTTCGTTGATTATTTCAAAAACTATTCAGTTTTAGGAAAAATATCAAAGAATAAAAACTTTTTAAATTTGATTATTTAATCATAATATAACAAAAAATTGAAATTTTCGAAGTTTCTGAAAAAACTTATTAGGTAAAGTACTACTTCCAAGTGACCTATTTACTCCAAAAGTTGATAGAAATCTGCAATTTTAGTGTAAGGAGCATATACCAAATTTCATCCATCTAGCTGCTTTGGTTTTTAAGCAATCGTGTTACACACACACACACACACACAGACATAATGCCCAAAATGATATTTTTGGACTCAGGGAGGTCTAAAACGTGGAGAAACATCAAAATCTCGAAGTCGAATTTTTTTACGATTACAATACTTTCTCAATACGAGAAAGTAAAAACTGTTTGCTCCCCCCAAGAAAAAGTTGAAATGACGCCACTGTTGACCAATACTTCTCTACGTTCTTTTCTATTTAGGTTAAATGAGTGGCAGAGGCGTACCGAGGCAGTTGGAGGCCTGGGGCGGCACTAGAAGAGGGTGCCCTATATTGAATTTTTTTTTTTTTTGGGGGGGGGGTAAAAATTTTCCCTGATCTCAAAAATTTTTCGAAAAAATATTTTACCTTATTTTTAGAGACAAAATTTTTTATTTTTGCCGCCCGCGGAACAATTTTCTCTTGCGCGGAACCAAAATTTTTTCCCGCCCGAAAAAATATTTTACCTTTCGGAGGGGGTGGGGTTGGGGGCAAAAGGGGATGGCTGGGGGGGTGGTGTGTCGGTGTGGACGATTAAGGAAGGAGTTGAGGGGATGAAATTTATTTGCCTTGAAGATCCAAATAGCTTGAACAAATCGGAAAAAGTCAGCTTTCTGTGTCTTTTTCGTTTTTTTCGTTTTCCAAAATTTAAGTTTAAAATTCATAAATCAATATTTTAGATGTCTTAAAATGTATTCTCATTTTGTGAATCTCGAAGATTTCTTGTTTAGGAAAGATAGAAATGGTGTGGAAGGAATTTAAATTTTTTAGATTAAAAATCAATTATTATTTAAATTATTTATTTTTTTATTTTGTTTAATTGTAGAAAAATTATATATATATTCTCTTGAAAATTTCTTCCTCTCTCTTTTAAATTCCCTTTCACTTATCTTGAAGTAATGTTAATTTCTATAGGGATTTGTAGTAATTTCGATTCAAAAGGGGGCCCCTAGAACTTTAGATTTAAAATTTTTTTAATTCTTATGAAATTTTGTATTTATTTACGATTCTATATTGTGTATAAAATGTAAATATGAGAAAAATTTGAAAATAAATATTCAAGATAAATTAAAATGAGTGATAGGGATCGAATATATTCAAAAAATGGGAACTTAGAAGGGAAGAGAAAGGGAAATTTTTTTTAGAGACGCTAAATTTTTGCCGCCCGCGGAACATTTTTTTTTTCGCGGAACCAAAATTTTTTCCCGCCCAAAAAAATATTTTACCTTTCGGTACGCCACTGATGAGTGGATGGTTTTATTTTTCAATCATAAAATGTTCATGTCTATCCCAATGTTCATGACCATGAATTAATATTGAAAAACTTTTAAAAATTAATTTTTTCAAGTTTATCAAATTTAATTAAGATAATATAAGAAAGATTTTGTTCAATAAAACATAAGTAATAAAAGAGATGAAAAAGTGAAGGGGTTGATTCTGAATAGGGGGAAAAAAATAGAGAGAGGTTCTTTGAAAGCGAAAGAAATGTGTTTTTGCATAAAATTTCGTTTAGAACAAGCAGAGAGGGAGGGGGTGGGGTGGGGGTGAGGGGTGAGATGGATCTGCATAGAGATTCCCTCTCGACATCTGGGTCATCCGTTTGGGGTTCCCCCAAACCATGTAACCCATCCGGAGTTTTTTCATTTGGCGATGACGTCACCTGCGCGCGATTCCCGCGCAAGGGGTGGGCGGGCGTGAATCGATCGGGCCTCAAGATCAGCCCCCGGGTCTCCTGGTCCCGGGTTCGAGTCCCGGAGTTCGCTACTCCTAGCTGCTCATCTATTCATAGAAAATTTGATATTTGATTAACTGTACAAATTATTTGTACAAACTTTTTTTTTTACAATTTATAGCTATTGAGAAATGCTTTTAGTTCAAAAAGTCATTTAAAATTTTAATTTAGTAAAATAGCTCATAGCCCATGAGATTCTCACATCTCTTACAAAAAGCGCTGATCAAGAGTGAAGGCAAAAAGATAGCAGCTAAGTTTATCTGTTGAAATATGAAAGTCTTAAGCTCTAAAGATAACAAATCCAGCATTGTTACTAAGCAGATCCCTAAACTTTTAACGCCTTTAATTTCAGCGATATTTTATTAATAAAAAAAAATCATCCCTAAAGTATTTTACTCAAAAGCTTCGTCTACGCGGGGGTTCTTAAACTTAAATATCAAATTTTAATCTCATAGCTTTTTTTGTTCACAGACACGCAGACAGACCAATTAGCAGGATTCACTTTAATGGACTCTGGTAAATTTCTATAAAAATCTCGACATAAAATTTTTTATATGAATGCAATAAATACTTTCTCTCTATATAAAGTTTTTGAATAAGTTGCAAATTTTTATCGAAACGTTGCTTGAAGGGTTTTTCAAAATAAAAGGTCGCTTTCAATTAAATCCTTTTTAATTATAGGTCTTAACATTTATATTTTTCAATTCTTATTTGGACCCTGTTACGCATTAGTGTGTCAAGCACCAGCTACCGAGTTTCAAGAAAATTAACATTAACGTTTTTTGTTTTCATTCGATTATATATAATTTTTTTTTGTCAATTGTGCAAGTAACATTAAATATAAATTTTTTTAGGACATATTTCATAAAAAATTGTATTAATTATAGCATTTTTCCGTGGTTAACTCAATTTTGAATTTTTTTGGCGCTTGACACACTAATGCATAACAGGGTCCATATATACTGTAGACCGTAATTAAAAATTAAAAACTATCGTTTAAAGTCTGTCTAAATGGCCTAAGATGCCGAAAAAATAATTGGCTATTACATAAGATAAAATACGAGCAGCAAATTTCATTTTCAAACCCGAAATTGACGTAACTTTAATCCATTAATTAAATAAAAAAAAAGGTCGGATTTGATTTATTTCTTTATTCATCCATTTTAGGATTAAATACTTTAACGTTTATAATTCTTCTAACTTTTGAATAATTCATATATCATAATAATCATAATATTTTCTAATAAAAAAAAAAAAATACTAATAATTATTTTCTCTTTGCTTGTCAAGTTTGATTTATTAATTGACTTTTAGTATCAACTTATCATAAGTCACTTTTCTTTCCTATTGGATTGAATATTTGTTTTGTGAAATTATTTATTCTCTTTACTAGTAAAAGAAAAAAAAAGAATTACCTCTGGAATTATTAACCGACAAATTTCCAATTTCAAGGGCGATCTCACAATTTCATCTCTGATATAAATCAATTTGATTACAAGGTAATTGGCTTTAGCAATTTTACTTTGTTTATATTATAAAGAAAATAAAACTCTTACTGTCTTCTTTCTTTTTATTTTAGCATATCTTCATTTTCTTTTTTGAACACTATTCAATAGAAAAAAAATTACAAATTTGATTTTGAGCAGGGCTTGTTAAAACTTTTTCATTCACGACCCCATTTATGATAGAGAGTTTTTTCGCGCCCCAGATAAATATAAAATATATAAAATATGAGGGGTTCATCGCAAAAGAGAGCCAAGTCCACTTTTTACTCTTTTGATCAAAGTTAAAGCCTTATATTTAATTCCTCTTAAAATGTACAACATTTATTTATTTTACATCTCAGCAATCATTAAGAATTTCAATTATACTTTATATAAGTTCAAATTTTAAATTTTACATTCAGATTTTTGGATTTTTAGATTTTTTTTTCATATTTTTTTTTGTATTAAGGAACTGCTGCACTCTGGAGGATTAGTATTGAAATTCGGACATAATTAATTACTACACCGAATAAGTACCTTGCTTTGAACCACTCATATATTAATATATAAATATTTTGTGATAATTTAGTTAGTGTACGCAGACATTCAAACCTTTGTTTGTGTGCGTGAGTGTGTGTGCTATTCTGTCACAAATACACCTCTAGATTTTATAAATTCATCTATTTAAATATTTTACATAAAAATAAAATAAAAAGATGATAACGTAATATATTTCAGATTAATGTTCTTTTATTTTTTTTCTTCTTTTAATTTTGCGTGTTTAATTTAATTAAAATTTTTGAAATTTTTGGATGTTATAATCAACAAGGCAGGTATTTTTTCTTTTCTCTTTATATAAATATTTTCCTTGTTTGTTTTATTTAATTACTATACTAGGGAAAGGAAATATATGAGTCTCATCACTTTAGACTTTACATAAAACGTAATTAAATAATTAAAATTTCTTTATTTGACGAAATTATTAGCTTAAGTAGGAAAATATAAAGAATAGGGTATGAGGAATTTTAAGAATTAATCTTTTTAAGGACTTGTAGTGGTCACAACTAGTATAGAAAATAAATACAATTCGAAATATTTTATTGTAGCCTATTTATTATTGGTATTAAAATTTCTAAATAGGAAGTTAAATATACTGTAGTTCAACATTTGCGTTGAATTTGAGAGCAATTGGCAGCTCAAGAAGTTAAATTTAATTCCCATTTTACGTAAAATAAGCAAACCAATGTGTCCAAATGAATCCCTCTTCTAAGAGGAGAGACATAAAAGAGAGCTTAGTTTGGCGGATAGAGGAGGATCAATGAATGAATTTACTTCCCAATGCGGAAAAGCAACGCAAGCGAGCACAAAGGAAGAAAGGAACAAGAAATCCCTTGAGTCTGGTCACGAAACAAGTTAAAAGTGTCCAGACTCAACTAAACCATGCCATTCCATTAAAAATGTTTTTTTTTTTTTTTTTTTTTATCAAAAAGATGAGAAAATCCAGAAGGGAAAATATATTTTTACTTTCCCTTACCTACAATATACAGAATAGAGATAAAGAATTGCGATCGTATCAAAAATTTGATCCTGGGATTTTTTAAATAAACGTCCCGCAAAAAGGTCTGTCTGTATGAAAACATAATATGAGGTTGAGAACAAAAGTCAGTCCACTTTTGACTTTTTTGAGAAAAAATGAATCAAAGTTAAAGCCTTAATATTTAATTCCTCTTAAAATATACATTACTTATTTTATTACTTTTTATTTTATTTATTTTATTACACCTCAGCAATCTTTAAGAACTTCAATTATACTTTATCTAAGTACACATTTTAAATTTTCTATTCAGATTTTTTCAGATTTTTTTTTGCATTAAGGAACTGCTGCACTCTGGAGGACTAGTATTGGTTCATTATTACACCGAATAACTGCCATAATTTACTATCCTAAAACGGAAAAAAATAAGAAATTTTTTTTTTTTACTTTTGAACTTGGTCCACTTTTGTTTTGAACCAATCATAGCTCAAAAATTAAGAGAGCTACGTTTAAATATTGATATTTAAGTTAAGTACCCCTCTGGCAAGGGCGGATCCAGAGGTGTTTCTCGGGGGGGGGGGGGTAATCTGGTGTGACTGGTCGCACAGCACACTATTTTTTTTTAATTTCGGTAATTTAAAAGCGCATTCTGTACTTGTTTGCCAGAATATAAATACACATCAAATTTTTAAGTATTAATTTTAAAAATTTTACATTAAAAATAAATTTTTTTGCCCCCTTGTATCCGCCCTTGCCCTCTGGTATATTATATGCGGCTTTTGAATAAAATTGGCCACTACTCTCTTTACGAAATCTTCTAGAGATAGAAGGAATATTTAAAGTTATTCGTGATGTTCATTGATTTGCTGGAGAGAATATAATATTTGCAAAAGAACAATTCAAAGTCAAAAACAAAGCTTGAAGTATTTTTAAAAGAAAGGAATATCTCTCAATTATATATTTTTC
Organism: Euborellia annulipes; assembly: GCA_023213315.1. NCBI lineage: Eukaryota > Metazoa > Arthropoda > Insecta > Dermaptera > Anisolabididae > Euborellia > Euborellia annulipes. Next base: position 12,184 of record JAKCPI010012592.1, read on the forward strand.
TTAAACATTTTACTTGAGAGAAACAAAAAAAAAAAAAAAAAAACAACCCTTGTAAATATCTTTTCTTTTTATTATTTAAAACATTTTTCCTTTGAATCAATGAAGTTTTTTGATACATGAGAATTTTTATTTAGATATTTATCAATCCGACGACCTTCATCAACATTTCGACAATATTTGTTTCTCTTGGTATAGAAATAAAATCCAGGACTGAATTCCATAATTTTTCATTCATAAATAAATTGTCAATATAAATTGCATAAAAAAGATGTTATCCTAAAGGTCACTCTTTTTTTAATAAAGATGAATTGAATTGCGTATCAAAAGACTCGAAATCATTTTTCAAATGGTTCTTTTTAATTAATAAAGACGCTGACTGAGAGAGATGGATGCAAGTATAATAAAATGAATGAAGTCTTTAGGAGAATGGAAAGAGAGAGAAGTTTGTATTTAAATTTCAAAACGCGAACAATACAATAGCCTATTGACTTTGCAGGCTAACGGGACATCATCTGAGGCTTATGCAACCGCCGAGGTTTTTTTTTTTTTTTTGTCTTCTACGTGAGGTGAAAAAAAAATATATATGATCATGATTTATTATCGATCTATACAAAAGAGAAAAAAATTTAAATTAATTTGTATTTAGGGAGAATGAGATAAGAGTGATTTATAGCTTGAGAAAATCAATTTTTGATAATTCTTATATTCTTCAAGGATTTGTTTTTTTTTACTTTCTCTTACCTCTATATAATACAACTTTCTTTTGCCGAAGGGTAAGAGAAAGTTGTGTGCTGTGCGACCAGTCACACCAGAGTTTTTAATATAATATCTTATTTGAAAATTCTATTCATCCAAAGTTCAGCCGTTCTAGGCCTTGCTTAACAAGAACGAGGGCGCTCTTAGGACTTGGATAAATTATGCCTTAAAAAAAATAACTTTATTAAGCTAATTACTCGTAATTAGAATAGCATAATTAAGAAGATAAATTAATTTTTAAATGTGAAAAAAAATATGAAATTTATTTTTTAATTAAATTAAATTATTTTTAACTTTTTAAATAGGACGATTTTTATTCAGTTTGGGAAATATAATAATAATAATAATCTAATTTTAATTTTATTGCTTTTTTATTGTTTCTGAGAAACTACGTCCGAGTCGATTGTTTGACTTCCCAACTGGCAAACCGGTTTTGTGCTCTAAGCAGATGATTTTCTCTCTCTCTTGCACTCACAGTTTTCTCTCTCTACACGATGAATAAATCAAATGGAAAACAATTCTCGTTCTTTTAAAATGGCTAGTTCTCTATTTATACTGTTTTAAATATACGCAATTTTTTATTAAATGACTCGACAAATTAAGAACTTATTTAAGGCTGACGTTTCGGCCACTGGTCTAGGTCATCTTCAGAGCTAAAATATTTTAGTATATATAATTATCACATGTTCCTTCTATACAATATAAAAATATAATCTAAAATATACAAAATTAATATAGAGTATATAGCCCGAGAGAGGAGGATAAATTAAAATTAAAATTTCATTTATTCTGGCTTTTCAATTATTGTCGCCTCCGGGTATGTACTCTATATTAATTATGTATAATTTAGATTATATTTTTATTAGGGTCTGACCGAAACAAGATTTTCAGCCGAACCAACCGAAACCGAAACTTGTATTTCTTATAAAAAATTTATATCATTTTACTTTTTTTTTTTTTTTTGCTTGCGAGTCTCATCCCATCTTTTCAGACTCAGGTTTCGGCCGGCCGAAACCATGATTTTTGGCCGAAACTGGCCGAAACCGAATATTCGGTCGGTTCCTAATTTTTATATGTATAGAAGGAACATATGATAAAGACATACCTCGCAAATAATCTATTATTTTTAATATTTCTCCTGGCACCTTCAACAGCCATAATATGACAACTAATCTTTAGCTGCTTCACTATAATTCTGAATTTTTGTCTTGATTTCGAAAGAAATTTTTATTTTATCGGAAAATTTCACACAATAATAGTTTTTTTTTTTTTTTAATATTTTTTCTTAATTTCGGTAATTTAAAGGCGCATTCTGTACTTGTTGGCCAGAATATAAATACAAATCAAATTTTTAAGTATTAATTTTTAAAATTTTACATTAAAAATAAATTTTTTTTCGAAAATATTTTTTTCAAATCTCGGGGGGGGGGGGGGTAATTACCCCCTTTACCCCCCTGTATCCGCCCTTGAATTAAATGCCAGCTGCTCTTCTTACAAATTAATTTTCCATCCAGTAGCCCATCAAAGAAAACAAAATTAAAACATAACAACAAGAACTTGGGCCTATATTCAACAGATAAAATAAGCAAACGAGTTCAACACTTGGTTATTAATTATTAGTGAATATTATCAGTATTAAATGGATTAGTCTCCGAGTCTAAATATCAAAGTAGAAGGGAGATAATGAAACAAAAGCGATTCTCTTTTCATTATAATAGCCCTTTGGGATTTATGATATTGATAAAAGACACCAGCATCTACACTAGATCTTTATTCTTTCAAAAATGATTATTAAAACAGATTAAACAAAAATAGTATTTAGCGGTATAATAATAATTTAATTGGAGAATTCAAACTTTGTCAGAGTGAAAAAGTGAAAATAAAGTTTGAAATAAAAATAGTCTAACTATTAACAAACTATCATTTGGGAACCAAAGTTTTAAATTAAAATTATTTTAAATTAGAAAAGTATATCTCTTTAATAAAAAAGTTGAATGGAGAAAAAATTCTTAGAATATTAAATGGAATTTTCATTCATGTTTCATCTTTATTTCACTAATACTTCATCTCCATTCATTCTAACGTCAATTGTTTTAAAGAGATGAGAGACTTGATGGAATTTGGCGTGTAGAGCAAGCTTATTAAAATCTCTCGGATAAAGAGCAAAGAGAACGCCTCAATTATTAACGCATTTTTGCTAGTGTTATAATATAATCTTCAAAGTCCGGAGAGTCTAATCAATTATTTTAAATATGCTTGTATGCAAAAAGGGAATTTATTAATTCTTTTATAATTGAAAATTTCCTCTTCAATCTTACATTATTTATTAAAATATTTATTATAAAAGCATACCAAAGAACTGGAAGCAAACGAGTCGATTACATATTAATTTCAAATACTTGTTTTATAAGAAATTAAATTATTAAAAGAATATTTTAATAAATTCATGTTAGAAAGAGTTTGATTTTGGTATTCAATTAAATTTATCGATTAATATGATAATTGAACAATTCTAAATTGCAGAGTTATGCAAAAGACTGACAGCTAATTTAAATTGTTCTAAATCTGCGCATTATTCCAATACTTGATTATACTGTACATATTAACAGATAAGGTAAAGAGAAGAGACATACACAAAATTATAAAATATGAAATTTTATAAATAAATCAATGTATTGTGAGTTTTAGGCATAGGCGTAGCCAGAAATTTTGTTGGGTGGGGGGGGGGGGAACCGGCAATAAAAGAAGTCTAATGAAATAAATCAATTTTCAAAGTATGGTAAATATTTTTAAAAATTTGCTACAGGAAATATTGCAACAATTTACATGATTAGTAAGATTCAACTAATATACTGATATAATTAGTAATACTAGAAAATAATTTTCTTTTTTAAATAAAGTACAATACAATTTCAAAATTGCTAGTGCAAATTATTAAATTTTTTGTATTATAGAGCTTAAATATCTAGTCATGGCTTAGGTCGCATGGGCGGGGAGGGGAGGGTTGAACCCCCAAACCCTCCCCCCCGTGGCTACGCCTATGGTTTTAGATAATGAATCTAAAATCTGATTGACCTCCATGAAATCTTCGGAAAAATTTAAAAACTAAAGAAGTAAGTATAATATTGCCGAAACGTTGGCAAAATAAATTACCTTTTAATTTTTATAGAGTGGATGAAATGAAGAGTTAGAGATATTTTTATTACAATTAAATAAGTCAACGTTTCGGTCAATATTTGACCATCTTCAGAGCTCTCATCTATTTATCTTTTCTCTGAATAATATATCATCAATCAACATCTACTCTAAATTTTTCTTTGTTGTATTTGAAACCAGTGGCGGATCCAGAGGTGTTCCTCGGGGGGGGGGGGTAATCTGGAGAGAGGTCCCACTGCACACGTTTTTTTCTTAATTTCGATAATTTAAAGGCACTTTCTGTACTTGTTTGCCAGAATATAAATACAAATCAAATTTCTAAGTATTAATTTTTAAAATTTTACATTAAAAATACATTTTTTTTTTTTTTTTTTTTTTTCGAAAAAAAGTATTTTTTTCAAATCTCATGGGGGTAATTACCCCCTTTACCTCCCCCCTTGTTTTTTTTTAATAAAAAAAACATTCACACTTTTTCTCATTCACACTCACACACACACACATTCACGCAGTCTTTTCGGCAACTTAGGCCATTTAAGACTTTTTGACGATAACCGTTATGAATATATATTATTATTTGGGGTCCAGGCATTCTTATTTAAGCCATTTGGTATCCAAATGCCTTAAATAAAATTATCGGACTACCTGGGGTCCGAACCCGCGACGTTCGGTATAGAAGGTAGGCACGCTACCGACTACTCCAAGCCCCGTGCCCCCCCCCCCCTTGTATTCGCCCTTGTTTGAAACTAATTCCCGTTTAACATTTATAACATGAGAGCATCCCACATTTTATTTGTATATATTTGATCTAACAAGGGGAGGGCACGACCTTGGCATTTCATTTTGGGATGAAACTTCGGGTGATGATTGTATACCGTTAGGGGGTTCACCCCTTGAAATAGTAACGCGCAACGCTCAATAGATACGGAGAAAATGACGTTTAAAAAATTCAAAGTTCGCTTATATACTAGTTAGGCTTTTTATATGACAATGGCGACAATAGTCTAGCAGGTAGCGTGTCTACCTAGAAAATGGGCGCTTGGGGTTCGAATCCCGTGCACGACTTGTTTTTTTTTTTAATTAAAATATTTATTTTATTGTTTTTACAATTAAATAAATTTATTATTTAATATTAAAGATTATTTATTAATAAATAACTATAGTGTTATTTTGCTAACAAAAAAAAGACTAAATTTTAAATCATAATTATATTCAATAGCAATATTTTAAATAACTACCAAATAAATACACTATTATTTAATAAACTATTATTCAAAATACTATAATTTAGGCTATTAATAAGTAAAAAAGTTTCAATCTTATTTCTTGATTTTACATTATAAGCATTTATACATTATACTTTTTTATTACAAACGTGAGACTGAATGATAATCATCATAAAAACATTTGAAACAAAAATTTTTTCGGCATCTAGCACAATTAATTAAAGCGGAATAATTTTTACAAGAACAATGAATTATTTTTTAAAAGATCAGTTGGAAAACAGACAAACATCATTTACGTTCACAAAAATTTCTCTATTAATAAATAATCTATAAAATTAAATAATCAATTTATTTAATTATAAAAACAATAAAATAAATATTTTAATAAAAAAAAAAAAAATAAGTCGAGGCGAGATTCGAACCCCAAGCGCCAGTTTGGTGGGTAGACACGCTACCTGCTAGACTATTGTCGCCATTGTCATATAAAAAGGCTAACTAGTATATAAGCGAACTTTGAATTTTTTAAACGTCATTTTCTCCGTATCTATTGAGCGTTGCGCGTTACTATTTCAAGGGGTGAACCCCTAACGGTCTACAATCATCACCCGAAGTTTCATCCCAAAATGAAATGCCAAGGTCGTGCCCTCCCTTGTAAGACAATTTGATCTGATGGAAGGTTCGTGTTGATTAAGTAATGAAAAAATTATTTTTAGAGAAGCGGGTAACAGGCATTCATGACTACGAGCAAGTGTGTATGTTTACAAAACCAGGCGTTAGCTGGTCGAAATATTTACAAATAAAATTACGGGAATCATATGGATAGATATAAGATAGAAATATATCCCGGGAAGACTTAAAAAAAAAAAAAATAATAATAAAAATCATTATGCTACTCATCTCCGAATTAGCCTCATATATAAGCTTATTATCCTAAAAAACTTGCAAATTTCAATTTCCTTTTCAAAATCAATAAAGAAACATGTTTCTGGATGGAGCACAGTCTCTGGCGTCAGAGAGTTGCTACAAAAAAAATTATTCATATTGAATTGGCTACCAAATTAATTGAAATAAATAAGGTGACGAAAAAGACCTTAAAAAAATAATAAATATATTTGAAATATCCTATGAAAAGTGTGAAGATTAACATTTTTATTATTTATATAAATCTTAATATCGCAGGATTGTTTGACACCTGTCGCCTTTTTTAAAATGTAAATTGACAACCTACGCATTAAACAGTTAGCATTTATTTATATAAACATTTTCCATATTGCATATTTTCGATCTATACCGTATGTGTATATTGAAAAATTGAAGAAAGAGATTTGAAATTAAAATTAATCGCTGATTTCATATGTGCTCAAGTGACTCGCCCTGTGGTAGTTTTTTGCCCACGTCTCAGCCATGCTAATGAGCAGAAAATTACTCTTATCTAATCCAATCGCGAATATAAAAGAATACCAAGTTGACTCGCTTCCAATTAAATGAATTTTTTTTTCTCTCTTTTGCATTCAATAAATCGCCGCCGGAAGGCGGAGCTAACAAGTTTTGACCTAATTTTAGAAATTAATAAAGAAAAAAAACTTGAAAATCAGTGGCAGATGTGTTTATTTATTCATCAGCTTACTTATTTACTTATTTTACTTTTCAAATAGCCAACGTTCTATGCGTTAATTCCATGAATTGATTCTTCATTAAACATTTTATTGGCTTAAGTAATAATTTATACATATTAAATAAAACGTTTATTCTCTCGCCTGTATTCTTCGAATTACAAATGAATTAATACGAATACAAAAAAGAGGTTTGTGTTAATTGTTAAATATGATGTTTACAAATCTTTCGGCACCGAAGGCCATGTAGGTATCTACGTTAATTCAAACGAATAAAAATTTAATAGATTAATAGGTTAGGCTACACATATGTATTTTCCTTTTTTCAAAATTTGTAACAAATAAAATAATTTTGTAATATTGAAAAAGCTTTTTTAATACCATTTAAAAAAGTGAGATATGTTTCCCTTTTTTAAGAAAATGTAAAATAAAGGATTTTATAGCGTTTCTGATTCTAAATATAAAATTCTTTTAAACTGTCAATTTTTATATCGAGGTATGACTGTAGCTTATTGGGACAAGTGATATGAATGAATTTCCACTTTTGCAGATTATTATTAAAGATGATGAAGAATATGGTTGTTTAACTTAATAAAGATAGCGGATTTTTTCTTTCAGACGCGACTCGCGTCATCTATTTTTATTTGATTTTATTTTTCCTGGCTGCCATCCGCTATTCTTATTATGATTAGTATTATTATTATTTTGTGAAAAAATCCATTCAAATTAAATCAAATTTTGATAAGAAATTTAATTTATGATACTTTTATATTCGTGAAAACCCGAGTCAAAAAAAAAATTCTAGTTTTAACCTCAGAAGCTTCAATTCGTTTGATATTTTATTTGCCGCTCAGAAAGTAATACTACTTTAACACTCAAAACCCTCATTGAAGGCTATGAGGTTTAAATACAGATTGATTTGAAATCCTAACTATAACCTCGAAACTCTCATTTGAGGTTTTTAAGGTTCAAACCAGTATAGAATAATTTCTATATGGATTGAGGTTTTAAGGGCCATTTGTAGATTCGGTAATTCTGATTTAAACCTCAAAGTTGTAAAAGCATCCATTGAGGTACAAACTGGGATTACTTTCTATATTGAATCCAATCTCCAAAAAATTAAACTGACCCTCGAAAACCTCACTGAAGATTTTGAGGTTTAAATAGGAATTTACGTTTTGACTCGGGAAGTATCAATCATTAAAATTTTTATTAAACCTAATTGAATTTTGTTAAGATATTAATTTGATATTATCAAAATCCTGATTCGACTTTGGATGAACTCTACACAAAATATAACCAATAATAATGAAAATAGTGGAATATGTCGATTTTGGGTACACTCTGTACTTTTAATTGTTTTAACATTATTGATGATATAAAAAAGCGGGTGTTTCTATTTTGGGAATTTGAAGAGAAATGTTGATTGTGTCCAACGAACGGCGTTTGTGGTGCAATAGGGTGGTGGGTGTGGAGACAAAGAGGCAGGCAGACCTTGACTCTGCGACCCGTCCTTGCCTCGCCTTGCTCTCTCTCTCTCTCTCAAAAGAGAGAGAGACCCACACGGAAAAAGTCCAAGCCTCATGTCTAAACAAATCACCACCGACGCTAATCAAAACATTTTCCTTTCCTTTAATTAACGCAAATGGGCATATGCAAATCTTGTTATGCAATGACAGAGTATGTGTCGTGTAAAGGCAGAGTGATAATTGGATTGCATATGCTCCAGGGGAAACTTGCTGATGGTTTATTCTATTAAATTAAATGAATGTGAATTTATTCATTTTCAAGTCAAGTTTCTAGAAAATTCACGAATAATCATCATCCAAAAAATACGATTGCATATAATTAGATTAAATATTTAAAATAGAAATTGTATTTCTATTAATATTAGTTTTAGAGCCTTTCTAGAGAAGTCGCGAATAATCGCCATGACTATTTGGTGGGAGGCTCTTCCCCCTCCGTCCATTTTTACTTTCTCTTACCTATGTATATATGTAATATATATATAGAGAGAAAGTATTGGATTCATGTCAAAAATTCGATGTCGAGATTTTGATGGATCTTCACGTTTTGAGGTCCCCTGAATCCAAAAAAGTGGTTTTCGCGACATGGTCTGTCTGTGTGTGGGGTGTGTGTGTGTGTGTGTTCAATTTTAAGCATGAAGGAATTGAGCTAGGAGGTTGAAATTTTATATTTAAGTTAAACACCCCCGGGACCGGAAAAAATAAGCTTTTAATCAAAATCGGCCAAAGAGTACTAGTACTTTACTGATATACTTTTTCAGTTTTTTCGATTTTCTCAAAATTCGCTCTAACGATTTTGATTAAAATTCAAAAATCAATTATTTTTTAGATGCTCTATCAAATGTATATTCTCGTTTTGCCCTCAAAATTGTTTGAAGCACACTTTACTCTTGTGTTTCATAGGAAAGATAGGAGAAATGGTTGTCATGGTTTCAAAATATAAATATTTTCCCATACTTATAAATTTTACATCTGAATTCAAATATTCCCTACTGCCGGGAACTAAATACATGTCGACACAAAAATCTGGTGTGACAGCACAGAACATAACTTTCGATTACTGAAGGTAAGAGAAAGTTGTGTGCTGTGCGCCAGTCACACCAGATTTTTTCAGGTATAGATGCTATGCAGATAAAAAAAATAAATGAAAATCCTAATTCTGGTAGTATTGTGTGTGTGAATACGATCACTGCGGAACAGATTAACGAATTAAACTAAATTTTATATTCACGATCCCAACTTAATATCAATACAATCCATTTGAAACTTGAAAAAATCAAAAATATCTCTTTAACTTGATCATAATAATAATAAATTTTTCAATCGTTTTGAACAAGTTTTGCTTGATTGGAGCCTGCGTGACGAGGCAGTGCGAAAGCACACCCAAACCGTAAGGATACGGTAAAGGGGGATTGTTACCTGCTTCCCAGCGATGCGCAAAAGTTTCACACAGGACACCATTTAAATAAAATACCTTTTTATTCATATACTATACTGGCATATGCTTACGACCAATCTCCTTATATTATTGGAAATACTCTAATTTTAGCTTATGAAATTTCCCCGATCATGATCTGCAAATACAGTATTTTCAGAATTATTCTTAAATAAATTTGTGAAATTAAGTAGAGAGAAGATGGAAATTGATTGACTTGTAGGTATAGAAAATATAGGCCACGAAACCGATTAAAATTTTCTATAAAAAAAACTAACACGTCACCATTACTTTAGATGGAAGAGTTAAATTAGACAATGAATCTATAGAGTAGGGAACACAAAACGCTTCTGCTAAAAAAATTATTACTATTAGAATTTTAAACAAAAATTAGTAAACAAATAAATAAGTTAGTAATTATTCTTCAAAAAAAAAAAAAATCATTTCTAGTGCTTAAAAGCAATTTTTTTTTTTTATAATGAATTTTTTATTAATAAACCTGGCCAAATTTATTGAAGCTACTTTAGATTAGATAACCACATTTACAGTTAGTAATGCCACTTTACGCGACTCTGTATGGAGCATTCCAAAAGTCAGCAAGGTCGTTCGAGTGTTGTTGTTTTTAATGGGAGTTCATTAATATAAAAAAATAAAAAAAAATAATTAATATTGTTACAAAACAACTATTGGTAATCAAACAAAAAAATTTTTATATTTTTAAAATTTCTTTTCGTAACACGATAATGAGGAAGTTATTTTAAAATAACTATAAAATAATAATAAAGTATAGTTTTTTAAGATCTTTTTTTGACGGAGTCAATGAATTGGTATTCAACATAATTTGACACGAAAAGCCAACTTCGGACCTCTGGCACAAGAGTCGAAAAATAATTCAATTTCTTTAAAAAAAAAAGCAATATATTTGATATATATCCTGCTTGGAGCAGGAAAATTTTGCCAAAAACTCTTTTTTTTTAGAATGGAGCAACAAGAAGAGCGATATTTTCTTATTCCTGTTTGTTTTTATTTAGTCACCGGATAATTTGGACTATAAATTAGAATGTTTTTTTTTTTTTGTTCTTGGAATGTTGACATTTGTTGCTCGATGAGTTTGTCGTCGTCGTCGCCGTTTTTGTTGTTGTTGTTGTCGTCGTCGTCATGATGATAGAAGGCAATATTCGACCAGGGTGATTTTCTAAATGACCCGCTCTCTTCTCTTGTTGTCGAATGAAGACCCGAACAAACGAATCGAAGTCTGTAGTAAAGTTAACGAGAACAACGCACGAGATGAGGAGAAAAAATTACAAATCATCAGTTAAAGGTTTTAATCATTGGCTCATCTTAATATCTTGGAAGGGGGATTCTGTGTTACTTACGGCACATTTAGAGCCATCTATTGGCGTTTG